>JBBPTK010000030.1:0-53563 GCA_038094135.1 Spongiforma cf. squarepantsii | reverse complement strand
TGATTTAGGATGAAGATGAAATCTTCTAAGTATGAATATGAATAGCGTATAAGTGGTCATATGGATTAGAAAATAGAAGTGACCATTATACTGAATATGGATATTAGAAATATCTCATATTCTCAACAGTTGTTTCATGGAAAGATCTGTGTCAATGTTGAATGAGAAGAAAAAAAAACAAGCCAAGGTACAGACGGCAAATGTAGTTGTTATGTTCACCAGTAGCGACTTCTTTATGTTGTTTCAAGTCTTTCGGGTGCACAGTTCAGGCCTTGGAAAACCCAACAGAGATCCTAGCACTTGAAGATGTTCCTGCTGCTGAATGGCATTTTTGGTACACTTTTTTGGTACACTCTGGTACACTTTGGTACACTTGTAGGTACACTTTTGTCCGCTTTTTCAATACACTTTGCTACACTTTTGTCAACACTCTGGTACACTTTCCTAGACTTGTTGGTATACTTATGTCCGAATTTTTACTACACTTTTGTCTACACTTTCCTACACTTTCCTACACTTGTTAGTACACTTATGTCCGCTTTTTTACTACACTTTCCTACACTTTTGTGTACACTCAGGTATACTTTTCTAGACTTGTTGAAACACTTACATATGTCCACATTTTCAATACACTTTGGTACACTTTTGTCTACACTCTGGAACACTTTCCTAGACATGTTGGTAGACTTATGTCCACATTTTTACTACACTTTCCTAGGCTTGTTGGTAACTTGTGTCCACATTTTTACTACACTTTGGTATACTTTTTCCTACACATTGGTAGACTTGTTGGTAGACTTTTGTACGCTTTTTTACTACACTTTTACTACACTTTTTTTCTACACTTTGGTACACTTTTCCTATACTTTGGTAGACTTGCTGGTAGACTTTTGTACACTTTTTTACTACCTTTGGTACACTTTTTTCCTACACTTTGGCACACTTTTTTCTACACTTTTCTACACTTTGGTAGACTCATTGGTACAATTTTGTACACTTTTTTATTACACTTTTGTACACTTTTTCCTACACTTTGATACACTTGTTGGTACACTTTTGTACACTTTTTTACTACACTTTTGTACACTTTTTTATTACACTTTGGTACACTTTTTTCTACACTTTGGTACACTTTTTCCTACACTTTGGTACACTTGTTGGTACACTTTTGTACGCTTTTTTACTACACTTTGGTACACTTTTTTATTACACTTTGGTACACTTTTTTCTACACTTTGGTACACTTGTTCGTACACTTTTGTACACTTTTTTACTACACTCTGCCACACTTTTTTCTACACTTTGCTACACTTTTTCCTACACTTTGACAGGTTTATTGGTACACTTTTGTACACTTTTTCACTACACTTTTGCTACATTTTTTTCTACACTTTAGTACACTTTTTCCTACACTTTGAGTACACTTTTGTACAATTTTTTACTACACTTTTGCTACACTTTTTTCTACACTTTGCTACATTTTTTCCTACACTTTGGTAGACTTGTTGGCAGACTCTTTGGTGACTTTTTCCTACACTTTGGTACAATTTTCTCTACACTTTGGTAGACTTGTTGGTGCACTTTTGGATGATTTTTTTACTAAACTTTGTTTACTACACACTTCTATACTGAGAATTGTCAGAATATCATATATTATCAGAAATTATCAGAAATTATTGACTATTAATGGATATTTGGTAAAGTTATTCATGTGAATGACTTTCCTACTACACTCTCACACACTGTAGTCTTCTATCTAATATGTAGAATATATAGAATTCTGAGAATATTCCATATTATCAGAAATGATCAGAAATTATTAGAATTATCACTATTAGAAGATATTTGGTGAAATTATCCATGGGAAGGTTTTCCTGATGCAGTGTCTGGATAATGGTAAACTGGAAGTCTAACTCATTGGCACCAAGAACCAAGATACACCACTTTATGTTGTGGTCCCAGGCAAATCTGTGAAAATGGTGTAATGGTTCAATGGTGAGAAAGTTGGAGGGATCTGAAAGCACCCAGTCCAACCAGACTGGCTTGACAATGCCATTTAAACCCAACACTTTGACAACCTTGAGGAAGTTCTTGTAGTCCATTGGTGAGTGCTTTGAGCAAGCCAAGCGAATGGCAAGGAGTGTTCTCTCTGGAGTATGAGGAGGATGCTGATGAGGGTTGTCAAAGTTTTTGGACATGGCAGTGGTGACTGGTGACACTTTCAGACCCATGCCTGCCACCAAACTATCCTCTGGGGTGTCTGCAATCCATGATGCCAAGGGGGTGAAGAAATAGTGAAGATTCCCAATGGGATCACTCATCATGACCTCCATTTTCACAGTGATCTTCAATGGCATGAGGACAATGTTGAGGGCTTAGTGAAAGAGGCAATCTTGTAGCAAGCTATGGACTCGCATAGTCATGTGAGCAAACTTGGCAATGGGAAGTAGAGCAAGGAGGATATAGGCATGGAGTGATGTTTGACTATGGATGCATGTGCTGAGGTTAGTGAGGCTGATGAGAACTGGATGAGTGACATGGTTGCCACTCATGATTGAGATTGGTGTTTAAAAGTCCAGTCTGGTCTGGTCTTTTGGCCTTTTTTGGGCTAAGACCGGACCATAACTGATTTTGGAAATTTCCTAAAATGGCAAAAACCAGACCAAGACTGATAAAGACTGATTTTTTCAGTCTTATTCAGTCTTTTACTGGTTTGGTTACAGTCTTTGACTGATTTTTAGCTAGCCAATAATTAGTACTCATTAATAGCTTTCTACCCATATTTTCCTTATGTAAAACGGTGTAGAGCTCCATGCAGCTCTAGGTTTACATTGAGTGTTTTTTATGTTTTTCAGTGACTCTCCATTTGTTCCCTTTGTAGTCTGACTCATTTTACAATTAGTCTGAACCATTTTCAAGTAGTCCGACCAGTCAGGGCACATTAGGTCTTCTGATTTCCTATTCCGGACTTACCCCTAATTGTTCCTAGTTGTTCCTTATTTGTATTCTATCATTACTACAAAGTCTCGGGCACTCCCAGACTATAAAAAGATTGTTTTCCAGTATTTTTAATACATCTTTTCGCACCTTCGATCTCTAAGCACCTCCGGACCAACCTCCTAAGCATTCCTATGACCTCTCCCTTTGAGTTCACCACGGAACTCATCCTCCTCAACCTCCCTTAGCATCTCTGACCAGACTTCTACAGGACTCCCTCAGGACTTCTACCAATCCTCTTAGGACTTCATAGGATTCCTTTCTCCACATTCCCATACCTCTTCCTGACCTTCCTAGACCCATACTGCCTCTTTGGGGATGAGCAGACTCACACCCCTACTATAGTTCTTGACCCCTCAGTCAAGATCTTCGTTTTATAACGGTTAAGAAATGGCCAAGATATGATCATTTTAATTTTGTATGTCATTTTGTGACAATGTCACTCAGAAATATTGATCTGCAGAGCATTACAAAGGGTTCGGCAAGCTTAGCGGTGGCTTTACTGGAGGTAGTACATGCCCCTATCTCTAATCTGAGCTACTAGGCGCATAGATCAGGCCAGATATGCCTGAGATATGAGCAATCTCAGCCCATATGTTAGTAAAGCACTAATTAGTCTCTATAAAATTGGAGTAAATTCTTAAAATAGTGAAAATATTTTGGTAAATGGGGGTCGATTAGGTCCAGATAATGTGCCCCTATCCGACCCGGTTTAGACCGGTTAAGACCGGTCTTTGGTTGGTCTTTGATTTTTCCAGATCTGAAAAGACCAAGACTGAACTCCTCTGTAACTGGACAAGACCTGGACCAAACCAGACCGATTTTTTGGTCCAGTCTGGTCCTAAAACCAGTTTTTCATCAGTCTTAGGACTGGACCTTTAAACACTAATTGAGATATTCATTTTGTCTGATGACAACACCACCCTGAGGAGAGTAGTGCCAGGTAGTAAAGCCTCCTGGGACAGTGTCATTGCTGGCATCCTTGAGTGCAAAGGGAATTATTACCTGAATATTCCAAGCATGATCTCCAGTCAACCATTCATTGTAGATTCAACAGATCTTCACAGTACAGGTCCAGACCTTCTGGGAAATGAATGAGATATGTGGCATGAAAAGTGGGTGGCTAAGCAGAGCCTGAAGGCACTTGATTGGGTTATGATAAAATAGACAAAGTGGTTGCTTGATGGGATATTCAGACTTGAGGGTTTTGCAAACCCACTTTGGTCCCAGCAGAAGTACTTCGGCCCAGGCTCTAAGCTCTTTCACAGAGTGAAAGGACAATGAAAAAGATCTAATCTACAGCTGGTTAGAAAATGAAAAATTGTGTGAAAGTTTACTTATGATGTCAAGCAAAAGGAGACTGTTGATCGCCACCATGCTGAGACAAGAGCATAATAACCAAGATGCAAAGTCCATTCTTCCTTCAATGCTCAGGGATAGTAAACATTGTTACATCTTTCCTTCACATGCTGATTGGCCCAGAAGTCATTCATGAAAGTCTTGCCACCAGGGAATGTTCCCTGCACTCCTTGAATGTCTTCACAAATTGTCCCAGGTGAAGCTGCTCAAGGAGAGGTTGGGGATCAGGCAGAACAGGTGGATCGATGAGTGAGTTGGGTACAATATCGTGATGCATTTCAACATCTCCATTGGGATCCTCAGGGGTAACTAGATCAAATTCTTCCTATTCCATCTGAACTGTGTCATGAGAGTGAAGAGCCACCAAGTCTGCAACGACGCTGTTGGTAGAGTTGTCATGATACTCATTGAATAAAGGTAGGCTCCTGTAGCATGGCCCATTGGGCTAGAGAATGTGCTAGAGAATGTTTATCTCCATATAGAACTTCCTCCCACAGCAGGGGCAAATGATTGTTTCACATCTGCAGTCAGCCTTTACTCAGGGCATGACAATATAGTTTGCTCAGAGTCAGAGTAGAACATAAGTCCTCGAGGCTCACACACTTCATTCACATGTAATGCCACATCAACATTCTCACATCACTTTTCTCTCCTCATTTGCTGTTCTATTCACGTTCCCAGAACCATGGTTTTTGACTTAGAATCACCACTTTCCCACCTACTGACTCTACCTGCAGATCCATGTACGACTGGGCCAAAAGACTCATTGTATGATTCTTGTTGGCACAAAGTGAATGATCAATTTTACCTTGCTCTAGCAAGTATGGAGATCCACCAGCATACAATTGCTCTCGCATACCAGCAACCTCACAGAGATTCAGACCAGTTTGAGCCCTGTATCAGTCTTTGTAATGGAGACTTTGAGTCGTTATTCTCATCAGGTGGATCTGTGGTAAGTGCATGTATTGAAATGATAATATCTTACTTTCTCAGCCCTGCAGCCACCTAGTTTCAGACCAACCTCCACGATATATCTGGATGTGTTATTCCTCCCCTGCATAACAGTATGGAGGTCTACTTGCTCCTGGAGGTTGCACAGAGTGACAGAGCAATTTCCCACATACACAAGGATCTAGCTTGTGAGACCATCCATTGGAATACTGTCACTCTCCAGCTCAATTGACTTTCCTTCAAAAATGCCAAGAATGACATGTGCACCTCAGATGAGTTGATTGGTCGTGTCCAACTCTCTATTTGTCAGAATGGTTACTTGATTGTTTGGGAACACATGATCAGAGAAGTAGTGCATTCACCATCATGTTGTAGATCCAGAGGTATGTTAACTTTTTTTTCTCATTCTTCTGACATTTATGGTCACATCTATGATATTACACATTCAGTGCCACCTGATCCATCTGCCCTTGATGTCACCTTGGACTAGTCAAATTCAGGTTGTGTATATTTGCTTGTCTATATGTACATAGTATAAATTTCACAATTTAAAGATACTTATGTTGTTACTATACATACATAAGTGTATGTAGCTGTTCTGGACAGGCACATGAATATCTCTCCAAAAGATTTGTGATGAGGAAATCCAGTTGTGTTGTATGTTTACTGTATTCCTTCAATCTGCAACTGGACAACTGTCAACAATTTACAGCTTGTTGGTGGCAGCCATGTGCAAACATCCTGGCTTGTCTTATCTGGCTCTCATCACCCTCTATGCACATGTGCACACATTGTGGCCCCTCATGTCATCTCCATCCAACTGCCTTCATCGCCCTCAACCTTGTAGATGTCATGCACTGTGCACACACACATACTATGCTCCACCATTCCACCTCCATCCAGTTGCCTCTCCATGGAGTTGCCCTTATCCTGTGCATGTTGCACACAAGCCTGCTCTTCCCCATCTCACCTCCATCTTACTGCTCTTGTCACCCTCTGTGCACATATCTTGTCTGCCCCACTGTCTCACCCATGTTGCCTCATGGCCCTTGTCAAGATGGTCATCAGCCAAGGCTCTGGATCGAACATCCCCCCCATCCTTGCTCCCCATTTTGGCTTGACTTGTTCCAGATTGCATCCCTTGAACATAGTGGTATGAATTATGGGCATGGCACCCTCTCATTCCTCTGGGTCATATCCCTCATTTCCTTCAAGCAAGCTGCCTATTTCATTGATCCCATATGTGATGATACTTACAAGGTGAGTCCCATCTACTGTTTGTCTGCCATCATCCCTCGCTCACAAGTTTTACAGTTCTAAGTTGTTGTACTAGTATGCTGTTTCTTACAGCCTTGATCCTGCCACTCTCTTCTTGGATGCACATAGCCCTGTCTGCTCCTCCATTTTCTTGGTAGCCCCAATACTAGCCTTGTTGTTTCAAGTAATTTTACATAAACACCATGTCATTGTGTAATGTTAAAAGTTTCCAGACTGTTCTAGGTTGTAATGCCCTGTAGTGTGCTGTGCCAGACTGTGCTTTGGCTAAAATATGTGAAAAGCTGGAGGCTTGGGTAAATAAAAGTGCTAGTTGCTGATGATCATACATTGGACAAATGACGGGGAGAAGTTCAAAATGTCGGCATCACTGCCTGTTAGGGTGGTCTTGGTGTCCAGGATAGTACTGGATCATTGCTGGCCAAAATGTTCTTACTGCATTCTCATCATTCTTTTTCTTATTATTTTTATTCTTTTCTATTTTTTTTGTCTAGTTGTTCTAATTGTCCTGAAAGGTGGAAACTGAACAATGAAATAGTGAACTACTCACCCTGCATGTAGTGAGAATGCAAAGCTCATGATGATGGCATAATCCAGAAGTGAATAAGACATAATAAGATTGAAGAAACTTTGATGTTGTATTTGCATCCAATTTGAATTTGACCAGTGATCAGATGGTTATGTATTTGTGGCAGACAACAATGATTGTGGAAGGCTCACATTATATGCTACCTTGTTTCATTAGTTGTCATATCATCATTGTTTGATGCAGATGGAGAGGCAGTGGAAGTTGTGGGATGACAGGCAACATGGAAAGAGCAAGAACAAGGTGACACAACATGAACGCACACATACATTACATCATTGTGTCATGGGTAGTCCTGCCTGTAGATATAAGTACTGTAAAAAACAAAAACATACTCTTGTGCACAAAAAGTCCTTTGGAGCATCTTCAATGACTGCTGGATTTCAAGCTGAGAGATGAGCTTTGTACAATCTAAAAACATGAGCATACTGTCTTGAACTGACATTTGATATTATTTGAAGGTCCATTTGGAAGACAGAACCAGTGTAGAGCTCCATGCAGCTCTAGATTTACTTTGAGTGTTTTTCATGTTTTTCAATGACTTTCTATTCACTCCCTTCTTAGTCTGACTCATTTTACAAATAGTCCAATCCACTTTCAAGTAGTCTGACTGGACTAAGTCCACACTTCTGATTTTCTATTTCAGACTTACTCCTATTAGTTCCTTAGCTGTTCCTGATTTGTATTTCATTATTATTACAAAGTCTTGGGCATTCCCAGACTATAAAAAGATTGTTTTATAGTATTTTGAATACATCTTTCGCACCTTTGATCTCAAAGTACTTCCAACCAATCTCCTAAGCCTTCCTACAACCTTCTCCCTTTGAGTTCATCATGGAACTCATCCTCCTTGACCTTTCTAAACATTTCCAACCAGACTTCTACAGGACTTCTCAGGACTCCTACAGGACTTCCTTAGGACTTCTTCCAACATTTCCAGCACTTCATAGGACTTCTTTCTTTATTTCCCTTACCCTCTCCTGACCTCCTAGACCCATACTGCCTCTTTGGGGATGAGCAGACTCACACCCCTACTGTGACACTCCTTAGTCAAGATTTTTGTTTTATACCAGGGGAGTGAGACAAAGATGTAGTCAGTCAGCTATTCATCAGGGCATATTTGTGTTTATTACGGAGCACTAAATCAATCTTAGCAAACATTTTCTGCAGGTCTGTTTGCAGGGAAGTTCCAGCCCAAATTGACATGAGAAAACCATCCCCAACTTATGTGGAATACAAAAATGTTGTGCCCACCCAAAAATACCATCTTGTTCCACCATGCCTCATTGCCCCATCTGCAGCAAAAAGGGTTTTGCAGACCATGAGGCTGTAACCAGGCATATGAGCCAGCCCAAGTCAGGTTGTTCTATGTGATTTTATGATCTAATTTGTCTTTGAGAAGGTCTGCAGTGTCCGGATACTGAGCAAGAAGTGGGCATGGCTATTGACAGTGAGGAAATCTCACAACAAAATGATCACACAGGTATCAATAAAGAAATCACCTGCAACCAAGAGTGCCCAAATTCACCCTACCCCCTCTCTGTCGCTGATTATTTTCTGGAAGCTGCTCAAGCATTTGAGACATTACTTGACAAGTTCCATGCAGACAAATTCAGTAATCATCAAACATGAAACATTTACTATCTGTTTGCCTCCCATAGTGATTGAGAGATGGGTTCATGGCTCCTTTGATCAGAACTGAGCATGAATGCAATTAACTCCCTTTTGTCTCTCAATTTGGTTTGTCCACAAGTTAAGCATCACATCCTTCTACTTACTGTGCCATTAGGTGAAAAGTCTACATCTCTCATTTCAATCTGTGAAGGAGCTCCGAAAGCAAGCTGAATTACTCCAAGTGGTCCCTGCTGGATGTTGCATGAAATTATTATGACACACCCCACAAAATGACCAGTTATTTTATATTGGCATGATCCATTGGAGCTTATCAAATACCTCTTCAACAATCTGCTCTTTGCAGATTCTATGAAGTTGGCACCTTACTGACTTTACAAAATGGTGGAGAAACTATGTATGCTAAGTCTATACAGAATGGATGTTTGGTAATGATATCAGCATGGGAGATGCAGGTAAGTTAGTGTTCTGATGGCACCTCTAATAGTCTGTACTCCCTTGTGGTGCAACATCACTCAGAGCTATCCTTTCCTCCAACAAAACAAACATCTCAGTCTTGACAGTGATTGCATTGCCCATCTGCTCTTGATTAGCCTTGCAAACATTAATATGAGCATACATCTCAAGCTGTCCTCTCATGCTTTCTTCCTCACTGCCCTTCTTCCTACCACAAAATTCATTTATAAGCAAAAACAGATGAGAGGCATGCTAAAAAACCAACTAATTTACCAATGTCTCAATATCGTTTTACAGCCTTTGAAACAAGCTGCTGCTGTTGGTGTCATGCTACAGTATCTGATCCTAGGAGATACAGTTGGTACTATTTCATTCTGATAGTGAGCTATATCATCAACACTCCAAATGGAGCCATGCTTGCAGGTGTCAGGGGTAAGACATCCCCTGTTACCATGGTGATGTACATCCAGTTCAGAGATTCAACACAGCACAAGTGTCAGAGTCCCATTCTACTCTGTTCTGGTCTGACCAAAGGCAGGGTTGGATGAGTCAGGGTTGGTGAGGACTTTGGCCTCAGTGACTGATGATGCAGTGCTGTGCCTCTGCTGCTATGTGCAGCACTGTTGAACTCAGCACACAGCCTTAGCAAGGATCTCACAAAGAGTCATGTCAAGCTAAGGTAAAGCTGAGGAGCACAGGATCTCTCTATCTCTCACTTGGAGACTTGAGGGACTAGTAACAATGCTGATATTGCATAGAACTAGCTTACCATATATACACTAGGTACAAGGGTTTTTATAGTACAATCAGATAGCACAGACCAGGACTGGTTATGAAAGCATGTATGAAAACTGGGAAAGGGAAGTGGAGCTAACATGAGTCTGAACTGACCAGAAAGAGAAAGACTCATGTTAGTAGAAATACAATTGGAAATAATTCTGAAAGATATCTTCTGTCCTTCTGGGATTCTGGAATTCCAGGAGTGTGGGAAAGTATTTTGGAATAGGCAGAAGCACTTCCGGAAGCACAGGAAGAATCCAGAAGTGCAGGAACTGGAATATTGGAACTCTGGAATTAAACATTAACATGGGTGGCTGTCACATGTGAGAAGGATAGTAGTGGGTCAAGAGGAATAAAAGAAAAGTAGGATTTGTCTGCAAAACAGCCCCTTGTCTTGACTTGGACTGTAACATTACTCCCTTCATATAGTGGAGCCACTGGCTGCACCAACATTCTAAACCAAATCACCTCTGGTGTTCTGCTCAATCACATCAGCAACATCCCGGTCCTCTCCTGATTCAGGATCCGAACTGTGGTTTGGGCTGTCCTGTTCCACATGACTGACACTGGAGCAAAGTCGGCAAGTATGGAGACATGGACAGTTTGCAAGGGGATGCCCAGATTGCCAACAATTGAGGCAATGGTAATTAGGGCAGTGACAGATAGAGTGACAAAGCAACACACAACTATAACAGGGGAAGGCAGGGGATGTGAAAGCTGAAGGAGAATTTCCATGCTGGTCTTGCTCAGTTGAATGACAATGTTCAACAGGATGGTTGTTATCCATTCCACAAGACTGGGTAGAGGGGCGAGAGTGGTTCTGGGAATAGGGTTCTGATTGGATTGGCTGTTGGGTTGGTCTTCCCCTATGACTGCGACAACCCCAGGAGGAGAGTGAAGAAGATGATGTCAAATTCAAGGTGTGAGAGGAAGCGGATGTAGGTTGCGACTGAGATGAGTTGGAGGAGGGGATGCTGATAGTGACTCTTTGACCAGAGGAATCTGGAACAGGAACAACTCGTTCTGGTTCAGAAGGAGTCAGAATTGGGATGGCATGTCCAGATTGTGACTCAGTTTGGACACACCTGGATGGAGAGGGAGTGAAGGCATTGGAATGACAATATTTTGCTTCCACAACATAAATCTCTTGAGTGGAAGGGGGAAGAGACATCCACCAGGGTTGGAGGGGATTCCATAGGTGGGAAGGATGGATGGTTGGGATTAGATCCACAAAGCAAGACAGAGAGAAGGTATTTCGAATAAGGGGATGTAAGTCAGATAAGGATGCCATCATGGCACCAAAAGGAACTGAAGGAGTAACTGAAAAGGCATTGAATAGATAAAGTCAAAGTCAAGCAAAACAATGGTAAAGTTGAATTGAATTATACATATCTGCATTCTGGGTTGCGTCCTCCATCTTCTTTGCCTTATTCTTAAGAAAGCGAAGTAAGAAGGGTCCTCTAGAATATGTGTAAAGAGAATATTTCAGACAGGGAGATCGAGAAGAGCAGAAACAATAGAAGTGTGAGGGAATGTCATATCCATTCCCAACTGTCCACGCCCTTCTCTGGCCTTCTCCAGATCAATCCTGATGCTTTTATCCTCAGAGTTGTTCTGTCTCTTTCGGACCTCCATCTCCTCTGTCTTGGACTTCTGTCCATACCATCTCTGAACCCTTTCCTTTCTTTTCCTTCAGCCTTCCTTGGACTTAGGTCCGGAAGACCTGGACTTGATAGTATATTCAAACTAACTCTTGTCGAATCTACATACTCACCCTCTGTACTCATGTCTTGTATGTGTACCCAGACCCCCCATACTTGGGATGAAGTCCTCCTCAGGACTGCTTTTGGCAGCTCTAGAGGTCTTCCTGGAAGTTTCTCCCCATCCTCCGCACTCCCCACCTCGGGAACTTGGACATTCTCCATCCTAACCAAATAATATCCCTCCATTTCCTCCACTCCAACTCACTTGTGCCCTGCTTTGTCACCTCTGACACCCTTACCCTGTGACTTCATGACACCTTGCCAGATCTACACAGAAGGTGCAGAGAACGACTTCCCAACATTCACGGTGCCTGTCTCACCTAGATCCAGGCAAGGAGATGGCCCTGGAGGCAGTGATGATGGCAGTGGTGATGATCCCAATGAGCCCGATGATCACCCCAACTCTTCATCACCAATGAACTGTTCGGACACAATGTGAATGAGAGTCCCAATCAGGTTCCCCTTGCATACGAACCATTCATTGAACTTGCTGGCACGATCAGGTCCATGATGTGCAACACCCTCCACTCTTGCAAAACTGAAGGCACTAAGCCTAAAGTCTGCGAGCCCAACCTGTTCAATGGAACGGAACCTAAGAAACTCTGACACTTCATCGTTCAGTGCAAATTAACATTCCAAGCAAACCCAAAGACCTTCTGAAAGGACCATACCAAGGTCACTTTCACTCAGTCCTATCTCAAGGGTGTCACTCTCAATTATTTCGAGCCCGACCTCCTGGCCTTCCAGGCTCCAGGAGTCTGACCCCTCTGGATGGACCACTGGGCCTCCTTCCTCTTCGAACTCCAGTCTAACTTCAGTCCACACAACCCCGTCACTGATGCCAAGGCTGCCCTTGAGCAACTTTGGATGTCTGACAGACAGCATATCTCGAAGTATATCATTGCATGGAACCACCTGGCAAGCCAAGTCCAAGACTGGGGCCATGGAGCTCTTTGCAGGAGCTTCTACCTAGGCCTCCCTGATCAGATCAAGGACGAGATCTCTCGTCAAGGCAAGCCTGACACAATTGCTGAACTCCATGCTATGGCACAACAAATCAACCACTGATACTGGGAGTGCAAGGACGAGATGTCAAGGGCATCCAAGTCCTCCACCTTGGGCTCTGGTAATAAGGAGTTGAAATCCTCCAACTCCTCCCTGTCTAATTCCAGATCCTCTCCAAAGCCTAAGGACGATGCCAAGTCCAAGGGCTTCTCTACTCCCTCCTCCTCCAGAAGTTCCTCCTCCAGTGGGAACAACAATAAGAAGACCTTGTCATCTTCCTCCTCCACACCAGACTCCATTTCTTCCAAGTTAGGCAAGGATGGTAAGCTCCTCCCTGAGGAGCAACAACACCACCTCAAGGAAGGTCTGTGCTTGTTCTGTGGACACTCTGGGCATACTGCCAAGGAGTGTCTAAAGAGCACTTCTAAGGCTTTGAAGGCCTGAGCTGCTACAGCTACTCTGGTTACTCCTACTTCAAGCCCCACTTCCCCAGAAGTGAAAAAATAGAGTACAACTCCAGCACAGCACAGGCTGGAAGTCACATTGAGCTCAACTGTGCTCTTAAGGAGCTTTGTCTCAATGCATCCGCTCTCTTCAATCTGAACTCTCTTATGCCCTCTGTTTCCCTTCCTATGTACAACTTAGCCAATATCTCTGTACTTATCAATTCCAGCTCTACTCACTGTTTTGTTGATTCTTCTTTTGTAGAAAAACATAAACTCCATACATACTCCATTTCTCCATTATCTCTCCAACTATTTGATGGTTCCTCTTCTTCCATAATTAATTCCGCCATAGATTTAGACTTGACCTTCAATTCAGGTGAAACCACCTCTGATACGTTCTATGTTACCTTGTTGGATTCATTGTGTAGTATAGTACTGGGACATTGCTGGCTCATCTGCTGCAATCCATTGATTTGACTGGGCTTCGAGCAGCATCTCTTTCTAGATTAACCTCACTAGGATGCCAACTCTGACGTCACACTCTGTCTCCCTGTCTCTGCCTCAGGACTCTCTGTCCGAGAATCATCCAGGCCCTGCTGATGTTCCTCCTGAGAACCTTCGGCTTCCCCAGTTGCTCCTGGTCTTGTCAACCCCGCCATTTCCTTTGTCGATGCCCCTGCCTTCAAATGCACATGCAAACTTGATGGGTCAGTCTAGTTTGCCCTTTCTCTCCAGTCCCTTTCCGCCCATTCTGCCAGTGTGTCTGTCTCCGACACTCCTGACAAGGAGACTCCCAATCTCTCTGGAGTCCCTGAGGAGTATCACGACTTTGTAGATGTCTTTAGCAAGAAGCATGCTGATATGCTAGCTCTCCATCGGCCCTTTGATCTGAAGATTGACTTGGAAGAAGGTGCTGAACTTCCAATTGGACAACTCTATTCTATTTCCCCTTCTAAGCAGGGTGCTCTCTGAGATTTTATCAATGAGCACCTGCAGATTGGCTTTATCTGCCAGTCCACTTCTCCCCATGCAGCTCCAATTCTCTTCGTCCAAAAGAAAGACACTTCTCTTTGACTCTGCATCAACTTCTGAGGTTTAAACAATGTTACCAAGAAGGACCGATATCCACTCCCACATACTTCTGACCTTCTTGAAGCTCCTAGCAGTGCCAAGATCTACACAAAACTCGATCTCCAGCATGCGTACCGTCTGATCCATATGACCAAAGGAGATGAGTGGAAAACTACTTTCCACACCCACTATGGCTCCTTCGAATGGTTGGTCATGCCCTTCAGTCTCACTAATGCCCCTGCAGCATTCCAGCATTTCATCAATAGTATCTTCTCCGATATGCTGGACAACTCTGTGGTAATTTACCTCAATGACATTCTTATTTACTCCTCTGACCCTGCCATGCATCACAAGCATGTCTGCAAGGTTCTCTGATGGCTCCACACCAACAGACTATACCTCAAGCCAGAAAAGTGTGAATGGCACAAGAACACTGTTGAGTATCTTGGATATATCCTTTCCCCGTCCAGGCTTTCCATGGCTCATGACAAAATCCAAACTATTCTTGATTGGCTGGAACTTCAAAAGGTCAAGGATATCCAATCCTTTTTAGGTTTCACAAACTTCTACTGTCATTTCATTCAAGGATACTCCGATATTGTGGTTCCTCTTACAGGCTGTCTCACCTGCAAAGATGTTCCTTGGAACTTCTCCAAGGAATGTCGGACCTCCTTCCAACACCTCAAGGACACATTCACCTCTGCTCCAGTCCTCGTTCATTGGGACCCTGACATGCCCCTTACCATTGAAACCGATGCCTCCGACTACACTATCGCCAGAATTCTCTCCCTCACCTCCCCCAACAAAGAACTCCACCCTGTCATGTTCTTCTCTCAGACTCTCACCAGAGCTGAGTTGAACTACGATATGCACAACAAGAAGCTCCTGGTGATCTTTGAGTCTTTCAAAAACTGGCATCACTACCTGGAAGGATCCACACACACCATCAATGTTGTCACGGACCACAAAAATCTGGAATATTTTGCTTCCACTAAGCTTCTCACCTGTCACCAAGCACGATGGTCGGAGTTCCTTTGCCTATTTAACCTCTCCATTTGTTACCACCCCAGGAAACTCAGGGCTAAACCTGATGCCCTTACTAGACACTGGATGTCTACCCCAAAGAGGGGAATAGGGACTTTGCTTGAGTCAACCCAGACAATTACAGGCCCATTTTCACTCAAGAACAGCTCACAACATCCTTCTGAGCAGCTATTCTTGAGGAACCCCTACTTCGGGCTTCACTCCTGGTTGACATCGACGGACTTCCCTTGGACATTCTGTCCTCCCTTCCCAGTGATCCTGTAGCATCCCCACTCCTTTCCTCTGACTCCTTAGATCCTCGATGGACCATTTCCTCTAAAGGATTCCTCCTCCACGACAATCACATCTATGTCCCCGACGCTGCTGATCTCCATCTCTGTGTTCTCTGGACTTTCCACAACCATTCTACAGCTGGCCATTTTGGGCAGAATCAAACCCTTGAATTAATCTGATGTGAATACACCTGGCCCAGAATCTGAACATTTGTAAAGGACTACGTTAGTTCCTGCATGACCTGTTCCTAAGCCAAGGTTCCCCGTCATTGCCGGTTCAGACTCCTGAAACAGCTCCTGGTCCCAGAGAAACCATGGAACTCCATTTTCATGGACTTTATCAAGCAGCTCCCTCCTTCTTCCAGCTTCTCCTCGTGGTCATTAACCATCTGTTTAAACAGGCTATCTTTATCCCTACATATGACACTGTCACTTCCGCCAAGCTAGCAAAGCTATTCCTGATCAATGTCTTCTCTAAGCATGGAGTCCCCTCCCACATCACCTCTGATAGGGGCTCTAAGTTCATTTCCCACTTCTTCAATCCCTTGGTAAAGCTCTAGACATGCACCTCCACTTCACCTCCGGATATCATCCTGAAGGCGATGGTCAAACAGAACATGCTAACCAGACCTTCAAGCAATACCTTCGGATGTATACAAACTACCAGCAAGACAATTGGTTGGAACTCCTTCCTCTCACGGAATTCACCTACAATAACACTCCTAGCGCTATGTCCAGTGTCTCCCCCTTCTTCGCCAATAAAGGATACCATCCCAACTTCTCCATCCACTCCAGTCTCTCCCTCACATCCTCCTCTGCTGAGTCCTACATTACCAACTTGGATGAACTTCATGAGTATCTCCAATTGGAGATGCTAGAAGCTCAAAAATGTTATCAAGTTCCAGTGGACAAGAAGCGATCCCTGGCCCCAGATTTCAAGGTCAGAGATCAGGTATATCTCAAGGCAAAATACACTCCTTCCAAGCATCCCTCTAAGAACTTTCCAATAAATATTTAGGTCCCTTTTCTATTATATCACAAGCTGGTTTCCACTCTTTTACCCTCCATCTTCCTGATTCTATGCATGCTATTCACCCAATTTATCACATTTCTCAGCCAGAACCTTGCATTCCGAATTCAATCCTGAACCATGTCCAACCTCTGCCACCTCCCATTGAGGTCAATGGAGAACCCAAGTACAAGATCGCAGAGATCCTAGACTCCAAGATCAATCAGAGAAGGTGTCATTGCCAACTCCTTTATCTCATACATTGGCTCGGTTATGAAGGAACAGATGAAGAGACTTCCTGGCTCCTCGCAACGTAGCTAGGGAATGCCTCGGAACTTGTATCAGACTTCCATGCAAGGAACCCGACAAGGCCCGGGCCTCTCTGATGTTTTTTCTTTCTTTTATTTCTCTTACTCACTTTCCTTCTGTTTATCCCATTCAGATTTTCATTCATATTACACTTTCAAAAAACAAAGAAAAAAGAAAGACAAAGAAAATTCTATTTACTCTTCCATCTCCTCATCCTTGCCACGTCCAGCAATGCAGTGCCAGTGCCCCCAGTCCAGTATGGGGTGGATGGGACCAGCACCTCTGCTCACTTCTTCTTCTGTGGCTCGGAGGCCTGTGACTCCCTGTTGTCTTCCTCATCCTCCACTCCCTCGGCCCTCTGAGTCTCACAGGTCAGGTGTGCCTTTGTGCACCCCTGACACACCAATGCCTGTGTTCCGGCTTTCAATGGCTCACACTCCTCTCCCTTCTGAGTGCACCTCTTGCAGCACCTCCACCTGGATGAGTCACCCCTTTTCCTCTTTGGGGCCCGAGATGGCGCCACTGCCTCCTCTCCATCGGAGAGCTTGATTACCTCCTATGGATCTCGTCAGCTCTGACTAGTTCCTATCAGGCCACCACACACCTTTTCCTTTTCCTTCACTTTCTCCATTGTCTTCTGAGCCTCCTCAGCCCTCCTCACCATGGCCTCCGCAGCCTTTGCTTTTGGCCTTCTCCTTGGCCTCCTTCTCTGCCTTCTCCCTCACCGCCCATTCTTCCTCCTCACACCTTTGGGCCTCCTCCTCTTCTTCACGTCTTTGGGCTTTCTCAGCCTCCTGCGCCAGATGTTCCTCCTCAGCCTTCTTCTCTGCCCAGAGTCACTTGATCTCTTTCATTTTGGCCTGGAGGGTGACCATCTTGGCATCAAAGTTAGGGGTTGGGGACATGGTGATGTCAAGTGGCACCAGATGAAAGTTTTAAAAGAAAAAGTTAATGTTTAACTCCAACACGTGCCCCAGCTCATATAGACCAATTCAAGCTCCAACTTCACATACTTGTGGTCACCATGGAACTCCACCCATTGTTCTTAGCCAAATCAAAGTGCATCCACCTCCACCCTTGTTCCTATCAGTCCTCGAGGGCTCGTCCCTAATTGGGGGGCACTGTTATATCCATTCCCAACCATCCATGCCCTTCTCCAGCCTTCTCTGGATCAATCCCAACACTTTTACCCTTGGAGTTGTTCTGTTTCTCTTGGACCTCCGTCCCCTCTGTCTCAGACTTCCATCCATACCATCTCTGAACCCTTTCTTTTCCTTTGGCCTCTCTCAGACTTAGGTCCAGAAGACCTGGACTTGATAGGGAATCATTCTCCCATCTGCATGGTCCAGGTGCTAGGAACAGATGGACTGGCAAGTACGCTAAGACCAGAAGAAGTGTGAGTTTGGTCCACAGAGAGTTGCCTTGAGGACACATGGTTTGACAATAGAGGAGTTGGGGTAGAGGTGGAAGACATGAATTCAATAAGAGTGATGCCAAGGGCAGTAATCCAGCCAGCAGAAGAAGGAGTGAAGAAGTCAATGGGAGTAGGGGACCTTGTAATGGAATCGGAATCAAAAATGACAAAAAGGTTCATTTGGAATGAAGTCAAAGTCAGAGCAGCAAAGGAGAGAGAGGGTCATGAGGGGAAATCATGAGGATGGTTCTGTTTATATGCAGTTAGAAGGTTAGCTGCATGCATCAAATTGACCTCTGGTTTCCAAGTATTTTCACTTGAGGGCCAACCTTTCCAAGCCACTAGAAATTGCCTCCAACAAGCAGTGCCATGATGGGATAGGATCCGATCAACTTTGTATTTGTCCTCTCCTTTAATTTCATTTGGAGGGGGTGAAATGAAATTCAGGCCATGTTTGATGGTCTCCCAATAGGTAGATAAGAGAGAAGCATGGAACACATTGTGAATGTTTCATGTTAGTGGATAGTGTTTCAAAGTCCAGTTGCCAACTGGTAGCACAACTGGCAACTGGACTGGACTGCAACTGATCGCAACTGGACTGCAGTTGCAGGTTGCCTTGTTTTGAAAAATTGGCAACTGCAGTTGCCAACCAGTTGCAACTGGTCTTTTGGGCAACCGGTTGCCTTGGGCTGGGTAGTACATGACCTGACCTAGTTCCCATAATTTTGGTGGTATTTTAGATATTTATTTGCATTTTATAGAGACTGATCTATGTATGAATATATGACATGCAAGACAAAAATGGCTATATCTCGGCCATCTCTGGACGGATTTACTTAATTCATGATTAATCTGGAAGCCAAGAGTCTCGGCTAAATTCGGTACAGCCACCAATTAGCATGAAAACAAGTTGCAGACCAGTTATAGACCGATTTTTCAAAAGACCAGTTGTAACCAGTCTTTATCAGTCCAGTTGCCAGTTGCCTTAATTAGGAAATTTCCAAAACCGGTTGCAGTCTGGTTGCCTTCCAAATAGGGTAAAAAACTGGACTGGACCAGACTTTAAAACACTATTGGTGGAAGATGGAGTTTGCAGGATATGGAAGATAAAACTTGAACAATTTCAACAAAAGGGCCTTCACATCTGGGGGCAAGTTTTCTGGAGGGATAATGAAGATGAAGGTGTGTGTTGGAAAGCCAGACCTTGTTGCCCACTTTCCAGGGTTTGAATTTGGAGGAAATCTGATCTTTCATGAGTTGTTGAAAATGGTGATGAGCTTCCAGAGCTTCTTTCCATGCCTCTGATAGGTTGGCCAACCGAGTTTCCAAAGCAGATAGGAAAGTCTTGCCAAGGACAGGATAGGAATGAAGTTCATAGCCAAGGATGAGGGAAAAAGGGGATTGGCCAGTGGAAGAGTGAATTTGAGAATTATGAGAGAATTCAGCCATCAGAAGGACATCCACCCATGATTTATTGTTCTGTCCATGACAAAAGATGTGGAGGTAAGATTTCAGTTCCTGATTGACACATTCAGTTTCACCATCTGTTTGAGGGTGGTATGATGAGGATAGGGCATGGTCATATTCCAGTAACTGCACTAATTCTTCAGTGAAAGCTGAGGCAAACTATGGACCATGATCTGAAATACATCAGTCATGAAGTCCATATCGGGGGAAGACATGGGTGAAGAAGAGATTGGCAGTGCCTGCTGCAGAGATGTTTTTGGTACAAGGGATAAAAATCACCCCCTTCATAAGACCATGGTCAACCATGACCAAAATAGAGTCAAAACCAGAAGAGATTGGAAGGTCGGTAATGAAATCTGTGGAAATCTGCTGGAAGGGGCAAGTGGCAGAAGAGAACAGAGGAGAGAGAGGCAGAGCAGTGGGATGAGTAAGGACTTTGTTAGCTTGGCAAGTGGCACAACCAGAAATGAACAGTGAATAAAGGCAGCAAGACCAGGCCACCAATAATCGTGAGAGACAGATTAATGAATGGATGATCCCAGCATGCCCACCCACAAGGGACTCATGGATGTGGCGGACCAAGGGTGCACAACAGGAGGGGGGAACATAAAGACGATGGCAAAAACATAGGCAGTGATCATTGAAGAACCAATCGGAAGGAAGGGCTTCGAGGGAGGAGGGACGACCCCTGAGAAAGAGCTGCCCAGGCAGCTGAGACAAAAGGGTCATGGCAATGGCAGCAGATAAAGAAAGATCAATAATGCAAACAAAAAGAAAAGGAGGAAGCAGGGTAATGTCTGAGTTGTCAGAGGAGGTGTCCACTTCATCCTGGTGAGATAGGGCATCAGCAGGGCCCATCTGCCAGGTCCCTGGAACATGTTTGAACCAGAGGTCAAAATCCTGTAAGAAGAGTTGGCAGCAAGCATGATAACAGGAGAGTTTGTAAGGGGCCCAGAAGTAAGTGAGGTTTCAGTGATCAGTAAGGATGGTCACTGGAATACCTGTACCCTGCAGGTAATGATGCCATTCCTTGAGGGCATGCATGACAGCTAGAAGTTCCCAATCATAGATGTCATAGTTCTGTTCAGCCAGGAAAAACATTTTGGAAAGGTATGCACAAGTAGTGTTTAAAAGTCCAGTCCGGTCCAGTTTTTTGGCTTCCTAATGAGGCAACCTGACCACAACCAGTTGCAGAATTTTTCCAAATAAGGCAACTGGCAACTGGACCAAAAAAGACTGGTCTGCATGCTGTCCACATCTGGTTTGCACGCTTGGATGTGACTGAATGAAATGTAGATATGATTGCCAGCTAAATTCTGAGCTACTAACGTCGAAAATTGGTTCTGAAATGGGCAAGATATGAGTATTTTCAGCAGACTTGTCATTTTTTGACATTCAAAAATGGTTTTTGAGTGATATATGCCTCAAATAAATCCCAAAGAATTCGCAAAAATTACCAAATATTACCCAATATGGTAATATACATAGGAGGTGGCTGTACACCAGTTGCAACTGCAGTCTTTTTCCATCTGCAACTGACACAACCGGCAACTGCAGCCCAGTTGTGATCAGTTGTGGTCTGGTCTGGTTGCCAGTTGTGCTACCAGTTCGCAACTGGACTTTAAAACACTATGCAGAAGGGTGAAGATCCCCATTGGCATCCGGTTGCATGAGGACCCCACCAGAAGCAGTGAGAGAGGCATCAGTCATGACAGTAAAAGGGCAGGAGGTGTCAGGCATATGGAGGACAGGTTTCTGGAGGAAGGCTCCCTGGAGTGAAAGAAAGCTACAGTTGGCAGCAGTGGACCAATCCCAGGTAGTAGTCTTCCAGGTGAGATCCAGGATAGGTTGTGCAAGTGAGGAGCAGTTAGGGATGAATTTGCAGTAAAAATTGCAAAATCCAATGAAGGACCAGACAGCTTTGACAGAATGAGGTGGTTTCCATTGTTCTATAGCAGTCAATTTGGTTATATCCATGAGGAGGGATCCACCAGTTACAACCATGCCAAGGAATTTGATCTGTTTTGCAGCAAATGTGCATTTGGTGAGTTTGAGGAAGAGTTCATATTTCTGGAAGCATTGTAAGACTTTGTGAACTAAGACCCAGTGTTGTTTGTAATCATCCTTATTATGTATGCAGAAGTTGTTCATGTAAATGATGAGCCATCCTTCAGCAAGATAGTCACCAAAGATGTGGTGCATCAATCCCTGGAAGTTGGGAGGAGCATTGGAGAATCTGAAGAACATGACATTTGGTTCATATAGTCCTTCCAGAGTGATGAATGCTGCCTTCCATCTATCTTCTGGACGAATGAGAACATTATTATATCCCCAGCGAATATCAAGTTTGGTGAAGATATTAGAGTGTCAGAAAGTATCAACCAAGTCCAGAATGTGAGGTAAGGGATAAGCATTCTTTACAGTATGCTCATTCAGGTAGCAGTAGTCTTGGCATGGTTGAAGGTTGCCATTCTTTTTGGCAACAAAGAAGAAGGGAGAAGCTTGGGGAGATTTTGATGGTGAAATATGTCCATTGGCTAGATTTTCAGAAATGAAGGTGGAGCATGCTTCACGTTCCTGAGGGTTTAAGGAGTAGGTTTTGGTGACTTTTGGAATGAACAAGTCTTTGAGGTCAATGGAGAAATCAAATTCTCCACATGAAGGAGGTAGTCAGTTGGGTGGTGGTTCCCCAAAGACATCAGCAAAATCTGCAATCAGGGAGGGTAAGGTTGTAGGAGCAACTTCTTTATCCATAGCTAGTTGGGTGGATATTGTGGTTTTGCATATTGACTTATCCCCATATTGCAGGTCATATAGTTTCTTCAACTCTATGCTTGGATCAACTCCTAGATATTGTAACAGATATCTTTGAGAGATAGATTCTGGAGTTTTCTTGAAAGGTGGATGATGGAATGATAAAGAAACATGACCAGTAGCCCAGTTGATGAGTGGGTTATGTTGTCATAACCATGGCAAACCAAGGATGACCTCCTCCTTTCCACAATTGAGGATAAGGAAGTCAATAGGGGTGGTAGAGTGGTCAATGGAAATGTTCAAGGTTGTCTTATAACAAATGACACCATTCTTGTTGGGGGTACCATCAGCATTAGCAGCAGTAACAGGTTGAGTTAACTTGGTAAGGGGGAGATGATGGCAAGAAGTAAGAGACTGATGGATAAAGTTCCTAGTCACTCCAGAGTCTACTAGAGCTTTGCATGACATGCAGGGTTTAGTTCATCCCATGGTGGTCAGGTGAATGGGGAGTTGAATTGATCTGGCTGTGGGGGAAGTACAGAGTACACGAACAAGTTTGTTGGAAGAGCTAGGCATCTCTCTAGTCTTCCGAGCTAAAAATCCTCTTTCTTGTCTTCCAGAGCTTCCAGTTCTGATTCTGGAAGCTCCTCAATAGTGGCTATGGTTTCATTGTCATCATAAACAGTTTGTAGTACCTTGAGGATCTCATCCTTCTTGGTATATTTTTCTGTGATAATTTTATTAACATATTCTCCTAATGCAGAAGGTTGAGTGGGAGTGGGCAATGGAATCCAAGTATGTTTAGTGTTGAAAGGTCCAGTCCTAGGACTGCAAAAAAACCGAGACTGCACCAGACTGGACCAAGTAGAACTGGTCCTGATTGGTCCCAGTCTTGTCCAGTTGTGGAAAAGATCAGTCTTGGTCTTTCCAGATCTGGAAAAATGAAAGACCGATCAAAAACTGGTTACAACTGGTCTGGACCACGACTGATAGTTATCAACCCCATCTACCATACTTTTTTCGAGAATTTAGCTATTTTTTTTGGTACTTTAATCATTGATCTAAATTTTAAGGAGGTAAAAAATATAAATGTCTATATCTTGAGATTGGATGATCGGATCGACACAATTAGTAGCTCAGAGTCTAACATTTACTCTGTACTAATGCCGGTACAGCCACTGCCAAGGTCACCGATCACATTGTGATTGAGTAGAAAGTGATCATTTGGGCATGTATTTTGAGATCTAAGATAAAAACTTAAATCACTCATATCTCGACAAGATCTCAACTGATTTGCAAAATGTTTGGTGCAATCGAACCATGGGAATGTGTAGTATATTTCAGGCACCCAAAAGACTGGTTGCGACTGGTTGTGGACCAGTAAAAGACTGATCAAGACTGGTTTTCATTGGTCCTGGTCCAATCTTTTCTGTTTTGGAATTTCCCGTGACTGGTCCAGTCTGGTCTTTTTGCCAAATCACAAAAAGAAACCAAACTGGAACCAGAAGAGGTAGAGGTGGTCTGGGAGGAACCAGAAGAAGTTTGTCATTGTGGACAGTCACAAGGGTGATTGGCAGTTCTACAACTGACCTTGTGGCAGATAAAGCAGCAGTTCTCTCACAGGTGATGTGCCCACTCAACTGGGTTAAGATGAATGACATCTACATCCATGGCATTAGGGTCTCTGGGAGCTTTTGTAAAATTACCCCCCCTTCCAGCAGAGATATCAGTGATCCTTCATTGCTGGGCATGATATTTGGCAGCTTGGCTAATCCACTCCTCTGAAGTAGCTGGTTGGGTCTGTTGGCTAAGAATCTTCTCAACAATCTTATGGTCTATTCCAGTGGCCAGATAGTCAAGAAGCATAGTCTGATCAGTGATGTTGGCCCTGGCAGAATGGAGGTGAAACTCTGAGATGTATCTTTGGAATCCTCCTTCAGGGTCCTTCATGTCCTGTCACAGGGAGCAAAGCTTTCAGCGAGCTTCCTCTACAGTGTTAAATGGAAAGAAAGTGGCATGGAAATCTTCTTCTACCTTGGCAAATGTCTTGTTTGCAGCAGTAACTTCCAGATTGGATATCTTTGTATACCAACCTTCAGCAAAAGGGACACCATTCCCTTTGGTCATCTTATTGAGAAGGACTAGTATCTTCATTGCATCAGTGTATAAGGCTTCATAGTAAAGTGGCTTTCATAGCCAATAACCAGTGGTTAGCATCTCTGCTGTCTCCTGAAAAATCCTGGGGAAGACCAGCCTTTAGTTCAGTGGGTCATGCAGCTGGGGGATTGTCCATTGGTACGTCTGGATTGGGGGGATTCAGAGGTGGTTCCAGGTTCTGATGGGGTTCACCGTTCAGGGTTTTGAGGAGGTTGGGGTTCTGGATTCAGATGCACAGGTGTGGATACTCTGGGAGGGTTTGTAGGAGGGTCAGTCCTTTCTTGATGTGCAGGTCTTTGGTGGACAACAAAGCCTTCAGCCTCTACTGGAGTTCTGTCTTCCTGGAGATGATGTACTTCTGGAAAGAGTTCCCAGATTTCCTGAGTAAGGACGTATGTGGGGGTAGAGGTTGGAGTAGTGTCATCAGAAGAGTCAGAGGATGGTGGGCAGATGCCCCATCAAGGGTTTGCAGAGAAAATGGTGGGTGTCTGCTAGATAGCAGGAGAGCAATGAAGAAGCTAGTTCTTTTATTATGTGCAGCACTGTTGAACTCAGCACATAGCCTTAGCAAGGATCTCACAAAGAGTCATGTCAAGCTAAGGTAAAGCTGAGGAGCAGCAGGATCTCTCTATCTCTCACTCAGAGACTCAAGGGACTAGTAACAATGCTGATATTGTGTAGAACTAGCTTACCATATATACATAGGTACAAGGGTTTTTATAGTACAATCAGATAGCACAGACCAGGACTGGTTATGGAAGCATGTATGGAAACTGGAAAAGGGAAGTGGAGCTAACATGAGTCTGAACTGACCAGAAAGAGAAAGACTCATGTTAGTAGAAATACAATTGGAAATAATTCTGAAAGATATCTTCTGTCCTTCTGGGATTCTGGAATTCCAAAAGTGTGGGAAAGTATTCCAGAATAGGCAGAAGCACTTCTGGAAGCATGGAAAGAATCCGGAAGTGCAGGAACCAGAATATCAGAACTCCAGAATGAATTAAACATTAACATGGGTGGCTGTCACATGTGAGAAGGATAGTACTAGTGGGTCAAGAGGAATAAAAGAAAAGTAGGATTTGTCTGCAAAACAGCCCCTTGTCTTGACTTGGACTGTAACATCTGCCTGGTCCTGGCCCTCATATTTCAGAGTTCAGTGTCAAATAGGAATTAGATTTAGAACAGAGGAGAAGGAACTAAATGAGATACACACAATCTTCAGACTAGGGGAACAGAGTACAGACAAAGCAGAGCTAAATACTAGAAGACAGAGGCAGTATAGAATGAAGAACACAGGAGGTGACAAAGGGAATTAGTAAAGCTATGTACGGGAAACAAGATGTACCAAATAGGATGACAAGGTAAGAGGAAGCACAGTTGCAAGTAAATCAGCAACCAGGTAAGTGAATTTCCAGATGACATAATAAAGTCAGAGTCGGAACTAAATAGAGATGAGTCGGAATAGAAGTGGATGTAACTGAAATTGGGGTGGAGTTGTCTCAGATGGAGTGGAGATGTCATGGTTGTGACAACAAGCCATGCATTGGATTGACTACAACTACTCAGTTGACTGTCATAGGCACAAAAGCAGACCCACAAGATATTGAGGCCTACTTCAGAGAAGTGCAGAAGTTTTGTTTGAATGGTGCTCACATGCCATTTTGGCAGGATTATCCACTAGCTTGTCCCAGCTGGTTCCTTACTTCTGAGATCCTTCATCACATCTACAAGGAGTTCTAGGATCATAATGTCAAATGGTGTATAAATGCACTTGGTGCTGCAGAGATAGATTTTTGCTTCTCCCTCCTCCAATCTGTGTCAGGTTACTGCCAGTTCAAAGAAGGGATATCTATGCTCAAACAGGTTATGGGGTGAATGCACCATGATGCCCAATGCTCCATCATTGGGGTCATTGCTGGTGCTGCACCTCATGATGTTGTTATTGCAATCAGAGCACTTTCGGATTTCCAGTATTATATACAGGCATATGAAATCAGGGATTCCAATCTCGTAATCATTACTTCCACTCTTGATGAATTCCATTCACACAAGCATGCCATCCTTGAGAAGGGCTTATGGCATGAAAAGGTAAATAGGCCATAGTTAATATTATTACTGCTTCATGCTGGGTCCTTAATTTGTTCAATGTGGGTGTGCTCAGTGGGGTCAGCAGACACTGGATAGTAGCACCTACTCTGGAGATACTTGGGGTGATATTTTGCATTAAGAGTTGAGTTTGGGAATGTGCCAGTTGTTGATGGATCCCCAAATTTGCCATCATCTTGACCATCTAGGGAAATGTAGACATTTTGAGCTTGCAATGTCCATGAATAATTTGCATTTGGACCTGGATACCAGAGAGGATGATGAAGATGATGATATGGCCTATATCCATGTTCAATCAACACATTTACCAGCTGACTATTGCTTGCATGGCCCTGCTGGCATCTCACTCAAAGGAAAATAATTCTTTACTGCATCATACATTTTCCATCAGCCCTGTTGCCTTCCACCTTGCTTATGATCCCTCTATCCCTCACATCATCTCCATTGATGATGCAATCACATTGTTCCAACTTCCTGACTTATGAGCTGGTCTCACTGACTTCATTTCTCACAAATATATATATGGTGTTCATGATGGTGTTTGCAGGGTGTCAAATTCTACCATTCTCCTGTTTGAACATATCCAGGTTTGGTTCAAGATATGCCTGCAGACAACCAACTTCCACATGAACTCAGTACTACCTGCTCAAACACTGTTTGCTTCCCCTCCAGATAGTGATTGAATGTTCAGACATTATGACTGCATGATTGCAAACACAGATAGCCTGTATGCCTAGCCAAAGAGTGGCTTACAAGGTCAGTTCATATGACATTGCACTTAATACTCATCCAAGTCAGCAATAGGGCATTCAGTTGTTCACCTTGTGCTTGTTATCTGCCCATTGGAAAAGTCCAGCCAATCATGGCCTTGGGCTGATCAGTTTTTAACATACATCCAACACTTTGGCATTATGGCCCAGCAAACTGGCACTTGCAACCCATCAACTCAGATGCATGTTATCAAAAGGGCCACTTGGTTGGGAGGCAAGTGGCTAGGTGATGTTATTCCTCTGGCACAAATTTGAGCATATACAAATATTATTCCATGCTTTGGTGCACATGCAGACTCATGTTTGACCTTTTACAATGCTTTAGAGCAAGTCAAGTAGGTAATGTCTTGTATGATGCTCAATGTTGGCATTTCCATTCAAGCACAGATGACAAGGCTGTGTAAACACCCAAAATGGACCTGATGCATGATGTGGCATGGGCATTGTTATGCTAGCTCCTTGTCCCCTATACTTGTATGGCATATAACACCTGTAAATTCCATATAATGGATGCTGTATACAAGCTTGGATCATTTCCAGTATCCAAGAATGGCCACAACATTACTTCGATGGACAAGGTTGTAGCTCAGGAAACTCAAGGAGTCATCCATTACAAATACAAAAAACAATCTGACTTGCACCACCATCTGAGGTTCATGCTCAATTTCATATTTTCCAAATTTGCTGATATTGGTATCCCCCCTGCTGAATCTTTATACATTACTCAAGAGTAGCTCAAGAAACAAGCTCCAAAGGCACTCTCCACTTCATTCTCTGAAATGCCTTCCAAATTCCTGCTCTACAATAACCAGCTCTGTCATTGGAACTGGCCTCCCCTCAACAGCAGCACAACATTTGCAAAAACTTCACAAGAAATCCTCATTGCTTCATTCTTCGATGCTGTCACTAATTGCCTATCTGGACAAGTGATACCTGCAAGGGAGAAGGCTGTGAAATCTTCAAGAGAAGAATCAGGGCTCACTGGTCTCAAGGAGAATGACAACCTCCCAATCCCACATCATTATTGGCTCAGTAATTTCAGCAATTGCTGGCTACCTGGCACTCTGAAAGGTGCTGGCACTTACAACCATTGTCTGGACCTCATTCTCATTGAATCAGTGAAGCAGCCCCCCACTGGATGGGAGTGAATTCTGTGAATTTATGGGGAAGTGCTACTTTGAGTTTAGCAGTATCAGTGGTGATGGTGAGGTTGGTAGATGTGGTAGTGCCAGTCGCTACTATTGGAATGTCAACAGAGAGGGTTTTGGCCTTCCAGTCAATGGTGGGGTTGATCTTTCTCAGTCATGGTGCTCCTAGGATGATGTCTTCTACTCCACATATTATAACATGGAGTGCAATGGTTTGAATGGCTTTTTCAAGTTTGAGTTTGACATGGGTGACATGGTGAATGAACCCTTGTTTGTTTCTTGAAGTGTCTACATTATGAACAGGGATGGGTTTCTTAAGTCAAGTGAGGGGTAGGTGATGTTTTCAAGTGAAGAGGTTCTTGTCTGCTAAAATGGACAGTGGCTATGGTAGAGGGAACCTTCATCAATGAGGGCCTCCATTTTAAAAATCCTCAAGAGAAAGTTTGTCAACTTTGACTGAGAGATCATCATCATCATTGGAGAGTTCCTTGATCTTAGAGAAGGTTTCAGTGGTAGAAACTTGTTTGGTGACTGCTTTCTTTGGCGTGGAGGTAGTGTTTAAAAGTCCGGTCTGGTCTGGTCTTTTGCCTTTTTTGGGCTAAGACCAGACTGTAACCAGTTTTGGAAATTTCCTAAAATGGCAAAAACTGGACCAAGACTGATAAAGACTGATTTCTTGGTCTTTTTTTGGTCTTTTACCAGTTCAGTTATGGTCTTTGACCAGTTTTTAGCTAGCCAATAATTAGTACTCATTAATAGCTTTCTACCCATATTTTTCTTATGTAAAACAGTTAAGAAATGGCCAACATATGATCATTTTAAGTTTGTATGTTGTTTTGTGATAATGTCACTCAGATATATTGATCCACAGAGCATTATGAAGGGTTCAGCAAGCTTAGTGGTGGCTATACTGGAGATAGTACATGCCCCTATCTCGAATTATAGCTACTAAGCTGATCAATCGGACCAGATATGCCTCAGATATGAGCACTCTTGGCCCATATGTCAGTAAAGCACTAATTAGTCTCTATAAAATCAGAATAAATTCTTAAAATAGTGGAAATATTTTGGTAAATGGGGGTCGAATAGGTCCAGATAAGGAGCCCCTATGTGACCCGGTTAAGACTGGTCTTTGGTCAGTCTTTGATTTTTCCAGATCTGAAAAGACCAAGACTGAAATTTTCTGTAACTGAACAAGATCCTAGGTAGACCAAACCAGACCGATTTTTTGGTCCAGTCCGGTCCCAAAACTGGTTTTTCATTGGTCTTAGGACCGGACCTTTAAACACTACATGGAGGTGAAATGGGGGCAGGTGGTAGACAAGTGTCCAGGTTTCCTGCATGAGAAACAGACCTTTCTCAATGCAACATTTCCTTCCCTCAGGGGTAAGCCAAGCTACTTGGATAGGATCAACATCCATGATGTCAGGTAGTGTTTAAAGGTCTGGTCCTAAGACCAATGAAAAACCAGTTTTAGGACCAGACTGGACCAATTTCTGGTCAGGTTTTGGTCCTGGTCTTGTCTAGTTACAGAAAAGATCAGTCATGGTCTTTTCAGATCTGCAAAAATCAAAGACTGACCAAAAACCAGTCTTAACCAGGTCGGATAGGGGCTCCATATCTGGACCTATCCAACCCCCATTTACCAAAATATTTCCACTATTTTAGGAAATTATTCCGATTTTATAGAGACTAATTAGTGTTTTACTGACATATGTGCCAAGATTGCTTATATCTCAGTCAAATCCACTCCGATCGATGAGCTTAGTAGCTCTGATTTGAGATAGGGGCATGTAATACCTCTGGTACAGCCACAGCTAAGCTTGCTAATTGCTTCGTAATGCTCTGTGGTCAATATTTATCAATATTTCCGAGTGACATTATCACAAAATGACATACAAACTTAAAATGATCATATCTTGGCCATTTCTTAACCGATTTACATAAAGAAAATATGGGTGGAAAGCTATTAATGAGCACTAATTATTGGCTACCTGAAAGCCAGTCAAAGACCATAACTGGACTGGTAAAAGACTGAAAAAGACCAAACAATTGGTCTTTATCAGTCTTGGTCTGGTTTTTTCATTTTAGGAAATTTCCAAAACTGGTTATGGTTAAGTCTTAGCCCAAAAAAGGCAAAAGACCAGACTGGACTGGACTTTTAAACACTAATGTCAGGGTTCTTGCAGGTTTAGTAATTTTTAGAGTGGTCATGAGGTGGGTAAGAGGTGTTCCTGTTTTGTCCAATGGCTTTGACTCACTCCCATTGAGCTTGGAAGAGGGCAGTTTTCTTGTACCAATTCTCAGTCTTAGTCGGGATGGTTGCCATGTGATGGACCTGTTGACAAAGGGGAAGGGGAATACTGGTGGAGAAGAAGCTAATTAGGACAGCTTCATCAAGATGCCAGAGATGGCAACATTTTGTCTAAATTGGAAGGTATACTTGAGGAGGGGGAGAGTTTTAGAGACTTGGGTGGAATTGAGCCAGGTGATGGCTTGGTTCTTGGTATCATAGTGTTTGAAGGCAGCTTTGAAGTCTTTGAAGAACTGGTCCATGGTTCTGAAATTAGTGGGTTTCTTATCCATGGCCTTTCACCTGAAGATAGTAGCCCAAGTAAGAGCTGATCCTTTTTTCATGAAGGAAAGAGCATAGCCAATTTACTTAGCATCAGTATTGTAAATGTCAGCATTAATGAACAAGTAGGTTTGGATGGTGGTGAGCCATTCAATGGACGTAGCATAGGATCTGTCAAAGTCCTCAGATGTACCAAGATGAAGTTCTACTGGTTTCAAAGATATAGCAATCATAGAGATGGGGATTGAGAGGAAAGATCAAAAATTTGATCTGCTTGTAGTGTTTAAAAGTCTGGTCTGGTCTGGTTTTTTGGCTTCCTAATGAGGCAACCAGACCACAACCGGTTGCAGAAATTTTCCAAATAAGGCAACTGGCAACCAGTCCAAAAAATACCAGTCCACTGCTGGTCCACATCTGGTTTTTACACTTCGATGTGGCTGCATGAAATGTAGATATGATTCCTAGCTAAATTCGGAGCTACTAACATTGAAAACTAGTCGAGAAATGGGCGAGAAATGAGTATTTTTGGCAGACTTGTCATTTTTTGACATTCAAAATGGTTTTTGAGTGATATATGCCTCAAATAAATCCCAAACAATTCGGAAAAATTACCAAAAATTACCCAATATGGTAATATACATAGGAGGTGGCTGTACACCGGTTGCAACTGCAGTTCAGTTGCGATCAGTTGCAGTCTAGTCCGGTTGCCAGTTGCACTACCAGTTTGCAACTGGACATTAAAACACTACCTGCTTGTGTGACAGGAGTGGGCAACAATGGTGTAGGGGTTCTAGGGATAGAAGTGGCTGAGAGTTGATGAGAAAGACAAAGTGTTTCTTCTTCAGTGTTGATTGCAATAGCAATGTCATGGTCTGAGTCTGGGTCAGGGGAGTCTGGGTCAAAGGCTAGTGGAGGGAGATGAGTGGTCATTTATCATTCAAAGAGTCCAAGGGTCTAGGATTCCTATGGAATCAATGGGCACTCCAAGGAGTACAAGCAGAGGATTGATGATGATCAATGGTGAACTAGTAGAGAGGACTAGTTAGTCAAGGGGAGAAAAATAAACTTTGACCTTTTGTTAAGCTAGCTGCTACCAAGAAACTCATGAAGAGTCATGTCGAGGTAGGCAAGCAACTTGGTAAAAGATCAAAGGTTTAAGATAATTCTGATAAAGGAGTCTAAAGACTTCAAGATCTTCAAGGGATGAGTGATTCAAGACAATGATATTCAGAGAAGATTCAACCTGATGCCAATGGCCAATGGCACTTCTGCTCCTACCTCTCTCAAACCTTCTCTCTCACTGAATGTAACTATGACATCTATGATCATGAACTCCTCACCATCATCTGCACCCTCAAAACTTGGTGATACTACCTCCACAGCTTCCCCTTTCCTATTCAAGTCTTCACTGATTACAAGAACCTCACCTATTTCCATCAACCCAAAAACCTTAATCATCATCAAGCAGGCAGGCTTCTTGATCTTGCTAACTTTGATCTAAAGTCAACCCATGTCCTAGGAAAACAACTTGCCAGTCTGATGCCCTTTTGCACTGCCCTGATCTCTGCCCCAATGACTCATCCAACAACTTCTCAGTCACTCTCCTACCTGCCAACTCTTTTTTCATAAACTTATTGATACAGCTCTCCCCAATCACATCACTCAATCCTCCACCTCTGACCCCCTCATTCTCAACACCCTCCAGGGCAATATTCCTTCTAAATTTTGCTCTTGCTTGTCTGAATGGTTCTTTGAAGCTGGCCTCCTCTGCTATAATAGTTGTGTCTATGTTCCCCCTAATGCCACCCTTCACCATTCCATTGTCTCCTCTTCATGATCACCCCTCCACAGGTCACTCCAGTTATCTCAAAACTTGCCAATCACTCTCTCATGAATTCTTGTGGCCAGATCTTGCTCATTTTGTCCATGCTTATGTTGCTGGCTGTGCCTCCTGCCAACAACACAACTTGATCAACACTCACCCAATGGTTACTCCTCTTTCCCCCATCTGTTTCCTCACCTCTCAACCCTTCCAATAGCTCAGCTGCGACCTCATCACTGATCTCCCTCTTTTCTCTGGCTTTGATTCTCTCCTGGTCATGGTCGACCATGGGCTTAGTAAGGGGGTGATTTTCTGCCCTACCAAGAAAACTGTCTCTGCCAAAGCCATTGCCACCCTTTTCTACCACAAAGTTTTCCTTAGATTTGGTCTTCACAACTCCCTCATCTCCGACCATGGCCCCCAATTTGCATTTGCCTTTGCCAAAGAACTTGCTCATCTGGCCAACTACAAACTTGCCCTCTTGACTGCCTACCACCCTCAATCTGATGGAGAAACCAAGCAGGTTAATCAAGAAATCAAGACCTTCCTTTGCATTTACTGCTATGACAACCCCACTTCTTGAACTAATCACATCACCATGGCAGAATTCACTCACAACCACCAATCTCACTCTATTACTAGTAAATCCCCCTTCTTCCTTATGATGGGCTACAAACTCCAATTCCACCTATCCTTGTCACCAAAACTTCCCTCCCTGTGGTTGAAAATTGTCCCAAGGACCTGTCCAAAGCTTGTGATAAAGCTCTTGCTGCCCAAGAACTTGCCTGTCAGATAATGAAGGCTTGTTCTCAGAAAGGCTTCTTCCCTTGGTCCAAAGGAGATAAAGTGTGGTTAGAAGCTTGCAATCTCTGCTGATCTTCCACTTCTTTCAAGTTCCTCCTGAAATACAAAGGTCCATTTGGAATCCTCAAGGCCCTATTGTCAGAGTCCTGTTCTACTCTGCTCTTGTCCAACTGAAGGCAGGGTTAGATGAGTTGGGGTTGGTGAGGACTTTGGCCTCAGTGACTAATGATGCAGTGCTGTGCCTCTGCCTGATCCTGGTCCTCATATTTCAGAGTTCAGAGTTGAATAGGAATTGGATTTGAGCAGAGAAGAAGGAACTATGTAAGATATACATGCAATCTTCAGACTAAGGGAATAGAGTACAGATAGTGTTTCGAAGTTGGTAGCACAACTGGCAACTGGACTGCCAGGACCACAACTGATCACAACTGGTGTACAGCCACCCCCTATGTATACTACCATATATAGTAATATTCCATAATTTTCCCACATTTTTCTAAAAATTTTTGAGCCAGATATGACTGAAATACAAAAATATACTCCTCAAAAATGGCATGTGGGATGAAAATAATCATATGTCAACCATTTCTTGGTTGATTTGAGATTATTTGATGGACAATTAGTTTAGAGTCTTATCTAACTATCATACAGCCATCACTAAGCTGACCTTCCATGGGAAAGGGCATGTGAACTGGTTTTGGTTGCAACCAATCCAAATCAGTCCAGTTGCCTTGTAGGCTGAATTAGGACTGGTCTGGATCGGTCCAGTTGGTGGTTGTGAGGTTTTTGGATGCCCTTTGGACTGGTTTTGGTCTGGTTGCCTAATTTGGATGAAAAAAACTGGACCAGACTGGACTTTAAAACACTAAGTATAGATGAAGTGGAGCTAAATACTAGAAGATGGAGGCAGTACAGAATGGAAGCACAGGGGGTGACAAAGGAGATTAGTAAGGCTATGTATGGAGAACAAGATGTACTGAATAGGATGACAAAGTAAAGAGAAAGCACAGTCACACATGGATTGGTGACCAGGTAAGTGAAATACCAGATGACATAAGAAGGTCAGAGTCGGAACTAAATAGAGTCAGAATAGAAGTGGAGGTGACTATAATTGGGGCAGAGTTGTCTAAGATGGAGTGGAGACCTATTCCCAATCATCTATCATCTCTGAATTCCCAGAACTTGGAAAATACATCTGGTCTTCCATGCATTCTCTGGCCTATTGTGAAAACCCCATACATGGCCCAAACTTTCCCACTCCACCTCCAGACCTTATTGAAGGAGAAGAAGAATATGAAATTGAAAAGATCCTTTGCCATTGTGGCCCCCTGTCAAAGTCAGAAAGCTTTCCAGAGGAATTCTGATGGAACTCTATTAGGAGATGTTAGGAGCTCCAGAATGGGATGTTGGAGTAAGATGTTAGTGCAGGACTTATATGTTGTGCCCTTGCTGATCCCCTTGTCCTCATATTTCAGAGGTTGGAGTTCTGAGGAGATAAAAAGATAGGAATTTGGATTGTTGACTATACAATATTTGCACTATAGAGGAGTACTCAGAGTTACATGAGGGATTATATACCACAACGGACAGATCAATATTTAATCTCAGTCTGCATAGATAACTAAATGCAATTTCTGGATTAAATTTATTATTTAACCCTGGGAATCATGTTTAGACTAACATTTAGGTCCATAATAAATTTTGATGCAGCTGTTGTGTACTAAGAAGTGATTCAGAGTTCATAATGGAGAATATAGAAGATGAGCAAGAAATGAGCAAGGAGTGACTGGTAAGGAGGAACATGGAGATGAATAATCATAAACAAGGTTTGCCTGGCTTTGCCATGGCAAGTATGTGGCCAAGAGGGCCAAGGAAGACCATTTGTACCTCATACACAAATATGTACAGATCCACTCTTTGATCAGTTTGTCTCACGTTTCATCCCCATAGAAAATCCACTCTGCAATATCTTGATGTCTCACATGTGTTATCTCTACACTGTGTTCAATTACTCATGGTCACCACTCATGAACAGATTCTGTATGTTCTTGAAGTTAGGTACATCGTACTCTCCATCTCACTGTGGCGAGCAAAAAGAACAAAACTCAGTTCACAAAATTGGGCAGCTCATAAAGTTGAAGGCAATGATTCAAGGTTCTGATTGAAGTGACTGTCTGGTTTTTTGGGAGTGACATGATGAAACATGTACCTGAGATAATGGTGACACAGTCAAGCCTTGAGGGAGTTGCAAATTGTTGTACCTGTCAAGAATCAAGATTGAGATTGAAACATGGCAACTACAGGTAAAATTCACAGGTCATGGATCAAGGTGTTGTTCACTGTCAAGTTGTCAAGGCTCAAATAGATGTGATAATGACATTGATGAGTGATGACATACCAACAACGAGAGACTCATGTAGTTATGCAAGGACAACAAAGCATGGATGTTGTATACATAGTCATTGAAAGTGGCAAGTGGCCTGAATGAAGACCAGAACTTCACTGTCACACAGTGTGGTATAATGCTTAAAGTGATTGTCAAATAACTCATTGACACATTCAAGTCATCACCAATTACATTCTAATGTTCCATCTAGCCATCCACCAGGTAACCAATGCACTGAAAAATATAGTTATGAGCAACTTTCCTTGGAGCATTTCCATTGGATTCATACCTTTTTATATCCATCATAGCTTCCAGTAATTTGTCACAGGGAATTAGGTCTACCACTGAACTTGGGGGTGTGAATATTACCCTGAAAACCCTGCTACCTATATTGATGTCCATTTCATGATGAGCTTCATTCCATGTGAAAGTGTTGGCATGGCCAGATGCCCTACAAATCAGAGATCTGATTGTCTGCCCTGGAGTGATCCACCATGACAAATCAAGTAGGGTTAGGTGAGGAGAGGTACTGGCAAGACCAATGCAGAAGAGGCTAGTTAGCAGGTCTGCCAAATTGTAGGCAGAAAACAGAACCTCATAATCTATTGCATAATGAATCACATGTGTTGCCCTGGGACTTAATTTGTTACCACGTCTGCTCTCAATTCTCTCAACCAAGAGCACAACTGGTGGCTTCACTTCATCCTTAATGAGAGGGTACAAATGTGCTGCTGTTGGTAATGAAAAGAGCAAGGCTGTGCAAGCCAGTTAGATCAACCATGTGATACTGGGGAGTGCTCACAGCCAACATGGTAGGTATATGGCTAACAACACTCTTGTGTGTGGTTTCTCCTTCCATTATGATGGCTGGAGGGTTATTGAGCAGGCATACTATTTTGCTGGCACCCCTATCACCAACAATGCCCCATCTTGAGCATAGTTTGCAAAGAACACACCATTTGCTCCACATGCAATACATGGAAGAACTCATGGAAATGAACATAGTTAGAGGATGGAATGTGGGACATAGTAGAGACTTGAACATTAGCATCCCCTAGCGAATCCAAGACATGTCTAATAGCCTTTCATGACCATCATCTGAATCACAACATACATTCAGGTACTACAACAGATATTTCCAATCAAACAGTACATCATGCATGCAGCCAAATGATCCATTATAAGGCATGCTAGATGCACAGTGGGTCTGTGCAGGTTTCACATTGACAACTGAGATTTGGCAGCTGATGTGTCCTGATGCAGCTTCGAAATAAAGGATTCAAGAGTGGCAGTGCAGTCAATACAGTCAAATTCTGTTGCACCAAAGACAGGAATTACAAAACCATAGAGTAAACTAATAAGCTTGAGTCTTCCTCACACTAATAAGGAAATATATATACTACTATGTAGTAATGGACAGTCCGCTGCTCCAAGGTCAATACTCACTGTACTAAATTAGTAGTTCTTTGTAAGTTACATTATCTGTCATGGTTTCTCCTGGTCTCAGCAGGACACAAGCATGTGATCTGTGCTGGATGTGTGACAGTGCTGTGTACAACTGACCATGTGAGAAGACAGGGATTGTAAGGTCCAGACCCACTACTACATCAAGGCCCTGGCAACTGTTGAAAGTAGTTGCATAGGCAGGTGCCAGGGGAAATTGTTGGTGTAGAAGTATGTGGCCTGAATGCAGAGTAGCTGTGAACAAAATTCAGAGATTAATATTTCATCTTCCTCATTTACCTGAACCCTGCCCACACCACAGAGCAGCTTGACAGTAATGACCATCTTCCTAATGTGACAATAACCACTCAAGTATTTTTGACCAAACCAAGGTCAATGCTAAAGTTCCATATCAGCCTATAAACACCACCAGTCTTGACTATCAAATCATGGTGAGGAAGTCCCAGAGGCAGATGGCAAGAAACATAGTTCAAAAGACCCATGGGCTCTGGCAGAGAAGCATTTGTAACTTCTTGCAGGGAATCTGCAGCATAGTAGGTCTGCTGCTTGCCAAGCATGCATGATAGGATCTCATTGTTGTAGCTACCCACTTGTCAATTCATCAGACATAGGATGGCATGTCTGAGACATGTTTGGTGATTGGCCAGAATCTGAGGTGGGTAAACAAAGTCAGTGAGGCCCTGAGTGTGACTGACTGAAATCAACATGTCAAGTGGCACTAATGGGCCAGCACCATCACCAATACAATCAACAAAGTTGGCAAATTCAATATCTTCTGCATTTCAGATTGGGATGGAAAGCCTTTTAACCTCAAATGTGGGCCAGAGTGGAGATGAGTGTATGGAAGCATTGACTAACTGGATGCAAGTTCCCCCACAAATTACAGGACATGTCTGCCAAAAATCACCAAGCAGTATGATGGTCTTGCCTCCAAAAGGAACTTCATTCCACATGATCATGTTGAAGGGTTATACAGAAGCAGCCAACAACTTACCTGTTGTCTGAGAACATTGTGGTTCAAGTACAAGTGAGGTTCAAACTCCATTATATTCTAAGTCCACAATGGACACATTATATACATTACATGATACACTTACATAATGTCCATACATTTCAACACTCCTCCTTGCTAAGTATACATAAGTAATCATAAGCATAAGAAGGACTTATACTAGTCTGAGTAAAACTCTAAGCCTAGTTGTGAATGACATTCCTTAAACTTATCAAAAGAAAGGTTTTTTGTAAACATATCAGTGGAATTCTTTGTCCCTTCAATGTAGAACAATTGCACTATTTTGGCTTTCATCACAGCATCACAAACAAAGTGATATCTTAAGCAGATGTGCTTAGACTGCTTTTCAGAAACAGGATTTTCAGCTATAAATAGTGATCCTTGATTGTCACCACAGATAGGGATTGGTTTCAGCCTAAAGCCTAATTCACTCATCATCTGATAAATCCAGACTGCCTGATGCATGCAGTCACTACTAAGCACCATATATTCAGCTTCAGTTGAAGACAGTCCAGTGGTTTTCTGCAAGTGAGAATTCCAAAGGAAAACACCTTCTGCTACTTTCAGGTAAAAACCTGTCTGCAAGTGACCAGTTTGTTTATCTTGACCCCAGTCAAAGTCAGTACAGGCAATTAAGTCTCTTCCATTTTCACCATTATAGACCAAAGAGTAATCTCTTGTCCCTAACAAGTACCGAAGTACATAATGGGCTTTGTCTAGGTTTCCTGGGATGGATTTGCCACTTGTCTAGCCAGCTGGGTTACAGCATAAGCTATGTCAGGGCATGTGCCAATCATGATATACATAAGAGTAGTGTTTTAAGGTCTGGTCTGGTCTGGTCTTTTTGTGATTTGGCAAAAAGACCAGACCAGACTGGTCACAGGAAAATTCCAAAACAGGAAAGACTGGACCAGGACCAATGAAAACTGGTCTTGATCAGTCTTTTACTGGGCCACAACCAGTTGAAACCGGTCTTTTTGGTGCCTGAAATATACTACACATTCCCACAGTTTGATCACACCAAACATTTTGCAAATCAGTTGAGATCTTGTCAAGATATGAGTGATTAAGTTTTTATCTTAGATCTCAAAATACATACCTGAATGATCACTTTCTACTTGATTGTGATGTGATCAGTGACCTTAGCGGTGGCTGTACCGGCGTTAGTAAATAGTAAATGTGAGAATATGAGCTACTGATCACGTCGATCCGATCATCCAATCTTGAGATATAGACATTTATACTTTTTACCTCCTTAACAATTAGATTGAAGATTAAAGTACCAAATAAAATAGCTAAATTCTCGAACAAATTATGGTAGATGGGGTTGATAGGTAGCTAATAGGGACTACCTATCAGTCGCAGTCCGGTGTAGAGCTCTGTGCAGCTCTAGGTTTACATTGAGTGTTTTCCATGTTTTTCATTGACTCCCTATTCGCTCCCTTTGCAGTCCGACCCATTTTACGAATAGTCTGACCCATTTTCAAGTAGTCCGACCAGTCCGGGCACATTAGTCCGACCGGACTAAGTCCGGACTTCTTATTTCCTATTCCGGACTTACCCCTATTTGTTCCTTAGTGTTCCTGATTCTTATTTTATCATCCTTACAAAGTCTCGGGCATTCCCAGACTATAAAAGATTGTTCTTCAGTATTTTTAATACATCTTTTCGCACCTTCGATCTCTAAGCACCTCTGGACCGACCTCCTAAGCATTCCTACGACCTTCTCCCTCTGAGTTCACCACGGAACTCATCCTCCTCGACCTCCCTTAGCATTTCTGACTGGACTTCTACAGGACTCCCTCAGGACTTCTACCAATCCTCTTAGGACTTCATAGGACTCCTTTCTCCACATTTTCATATCTATTCCTGACCTTCCTAGACCCATACCGCCTCTTTGGGGACGAGCAGACTCGCACCCCTACTATAGGTCTTGACCCCTCAGTCAAGATCTTCGTTTTATACCGGACTGGTTGCGGCTGGTTTTTGATCGGTCTTTCATTTTTCCAGATCTGGAAAGACCAAGACTAATCTTTTCCACAACCAGACAAGACTGGGACCAATCAGGACCGGTTCTAATTGGTCCAGTTCAGTTCAGTCTCGGTTTTTTTGTGGTCCTAGGACAGAGCTTTAAACACTACATAAGAGAGCCAATTACTTCCTGAAAGTGTTTCCACATCACAGGGTTCACTGGAGACTCATTCTTTTCTGGATAGTATCCAGTTGGCAGAAGTGTATTTGCTACACGAGAATTGTGCATATTAAAGCATTGAAGAATCCTGTCAAGATATGCACATTGGTCAATTAATATTTTATGACCATCTTGATGGATTTGCATTCTCAGGAATTCATGAGGTTCACTGAGATCTCAACATTCCCATTTCTTCATGAATGCAGCCTTTAGCTTGTCTACTAAAGCTTTGTTAGATCCACAGAAAAGGGTGGCATTGATGTAGACAATTGCTAGTACTATTTCATTTCCTTTGCAATATATGAATAGGCCAGCATCTGATTGTAGCTGTTCAAAGCCTAGTTCTTTCATTGACTTGTCTAAAGCACGCCACCAGGTAATCCTGGCTTGTTTTAGGCCATATATTGCACATAGTGATGCCATGGCCTGGCCTGAAAGCCCTGAGCCACCCAAGCTGGGCCCCAAAAAGCCAGGCCAAGCCAGGCCCCCCTGACAAGGGCTTTTAGCTAGTGTTTTAAAGTCCAGTCTGGTCCGGTTTTTTTCGTCCAAATTAGGCAACCGGACTGAGACCGGTCCAAAGGGGATCCAAAAACCTCGCAACCGGCAACTGGACCGATCTGGACCGGTCCTAATTCAGCCTACAAGGCAACCAGACTGATTTGGACCAGTTGCGACCGAAACCAGTTCGTGCACCCCTTTCCCGTGGGAATTAGGCTTAGCGATGGCTGTATGATAGTTAGATAAGACTCTAAACTAACTTACCATCAAATAGTCTCGCAAATCGACTGAGAAACGGTCGAGATATGATTATTTTCGGCCAACATGTCATTTTTGAAGACTATATTTTTGTATTTCAGTCATATCTGGCTCAAAAAAATTCAGAGAAATGCGGGAAAATTACGGAATATTACTATATATGGTAGTATACATATGGGGTGGCTGTACACCGGTTGCAACTGGTTGCAACCAGTTGCCTAAGGTTCCACCAACCCAGGCAACTGCAACTGCAGTCCAGTTGTGATCAGTTGCAGGTCCAGTCCAGTTGCCAGTTGTGCTACCAGTTGGCAACTGGACTTTGAAACACTACTTTTAGCAGCCCAGAGCCTGGCCTGGGATTCTGCTGAGCCCTGAGCCAAGCCAGGCCAGGCCCCCAAAGCCCTGGCCTCACACTGTTTGCCCTACACTCCCTCCTACATCCATGCCAGATGGTGATGACAACAACAACATGGGCGAGTTGACACAATTTGTCCACATTATTGTTGTCATTGTTGTCAGCCCATCTATCCTACTGCTCCTACCACATACAACAACAATGCAAGAAAGTCCATTGTCATCATTCACCTCTACTGACACCACACATGAGATGATGCAACACAGACTGTTGGTTTTATTTGTGGGTTATTGACTGGGCTTGGTAAGTTTTTCTTTCTTTGTTTTTTTTCGCTACCTAACTTAGGTGTTATGTTCATTACACTGTGCTCCCACTCACTCACTTTCCTCATCCCTCACATTGACCCTTGCTCTCACTCACACCTTCACCTGCTCTCAACTCACCCTTGCCTTGGACTTGTGCCAACTTGCCCTTACCCCACCTTCATGTCCACTCCTCACACTCATGCTCACCCTTGCACTACAACAAACGCAACAACAACAACAACTTGGAGGAACCTCAGCAGCCCTCACCCCCTACCTCATGTTTAGTGTTAAAGGTCCAGTCCTAAGACCAATGAAAAACTGGTTTTAGGACCAAACTGGACCAAAAAATCGGTCCAGTTTGGTCCAGGTTTTGTCCAGTTACAGAAAAGTTCAGTCTTGGCCTTTTCAGATCTGGAAAAATCAAAGACCAACCAAAGACCAGTCTTAACCAGGTCACATACGGGCTCCTTATCTGGACCTATTCGACCCCCATTTACTAAAATATTTTCACTATTTTAAGAATTTATTCCGATTTTATAGAGACTAATTAGTGCTTTACTGACATATGGGCCAAGATTGCTCATATCTCAGGAATATCCGGCCCAATCTATGCGCTTAGTAGCTCAGATTCGAGATAGGGGCATGTACTACCTCCGGTATAGCCACCGCTAAGCTTGCCAAACCCTTTGTAATGCTCTGTGGATCAATATTTCTGAGTGACATTGTCATAAAATGACATACAAAATTAAAATGATCATATCTCGGCCATTTCTTAACTGTTTTACATAGGAAAAATATGGGTAGAAAGCTATTAACGAGTACTAATTATTGGCTAGCTAAAAATTGGTCAAAGACCATAACTGAACCAGTAAAAGACCAACAAAGACCAAAAAATCAGTCTTTATCAGTCTTGGTGCAGTTTTTGCCATTTGAGGAAATTTCCAAAACCAGTTATGGTCCAGTCTTAGCCCAAAAAAGGCAAAAGGACAGACCAGACCGGACTTTTAAACACTAACATTGGACTCACCCCTGGCAACCTTGCACTGAAACAAATGTGACAACAATGACATCATTGCAATGACACAATTAGTGTTTAAAGGTCCGGTCTTAAGACCGATGAAAAACCGGTCTTAGGACTGGACTGGACTGGAAATCGGTCCAGTCTTTGGTCCTGGTCTTGTCTAGTTACAGAAAAGACCAGTCTCAGTCTTTTCAGATTGAGAAAAATCAAAGACTGATAAAAAACCGGTTGTAACCGGTCTTAACCGGGTGGGATATGGGCCCCCTATCAGACCCATTTGAGCCCCATTTACCTAAATATTTGCACTATTTTAGGAATTTATTTCGATTCTATAGAGACTAATCTATGTTTTATCTACATATGGGCCGAGATTGGCTGTATCTCAGGCTAATGAGGGCCAATCGATGAGCTTAGTAGCTCGGATTCAAGATAGGGGCACATACTACCTCCGGTACAGCCACCGCTAAGCGTGAGAATCACTCTGTAATGCTCTCTGGATCAGTATTTCTGAGTGATGTAGCCATCAATTGACATGAAAACTTAAAATAATCATATCTCAGTCAATTCTTAACCGATTTACATAAAAAAAATATGAGCAGAAAGCTAAAAATGAGTACTAAATATTGGCTTTCAAGAAACCGGTCAAAGACCGGGACCGGACCGGTAAAAGACCGATAAAGACCGAAAAATCGGTCTTTTGCAGTCTTGGTCTGGTCTTTTCCAAATCCGGAAATTCCCAGGACCGGTTATGGACTGGTCTTGGCCAAAAAAGGCAAAAGACCGGACTGGACCGGACCTTAAAACACTAGACACAATGATGTTGTCGTCATCTCACTGCCCTCCCTGTCTCATTGTCATTGCATTGCCGTTGTGTTTGTTGCAGCGCAAGGGTGGGGGCAAGGACAAGAGGGAGTGGGGTGGGATGAGACAGGGAGGGCAGTGAGATGATGACAACATCATTGTGTCATTGCAATGATGTCATCGCTGCCATGTTTGTTTCAGTTTGAGGTTGCCAGGGGTGAGTCCAATGTTAGTGTTTAAAAGTCCGGTCTGGTCCGGTCTTTTGCCTTTTTTGGGCTAAGACTGGACTGTAACTGGTTTTGGAATTTTCCTAAAATGGCAAAAACTGGACCAAGACTGATAAAGACCAATTTTTCGGTCTTTGTTGGTCTTTTACTGGTTGGGTTATGGTCTTTGACCAATTTTTAGCTAGCCAATAATTAGTACTCATTAATAGCTTTCTACCCATATTTTTCCTATGTAAAACAGTTAAGAAATGGCCAAGATATGATCATTTTAATTTTGTATGTCATTTTGTGACAATGTCACTCAGAAATATTGATCCACAGAGCATTACAAAGGGTTCAGCAAGCTTAGCAGTGGCATACCAGAGGTAGTACATGCCCCTATCTCGAATCTGAGCTACTAAGCGCATAGCTCGGGCCAGATATGCCTGAGATATGAGCAATCTTGGCCCATATGTCAGTAAAGCACTAATTAGTCTCTATAAAATCGGAATAAATTCTTAAAATAGTGAAAATATTTTGGTAAATGGGGGTCGAATAGGTCCAGATAAGGAGCCCCTATCCGACCCGGTTAAGACTGGTCTCTGGTTGGTCTTTGATTTTTCCAGATCTGAAAAGACTGAGACTGAACTTTTCTGTAACTGGACAAGACCTGGACCAAACCAGACTGATTTTTCAGTCGAGTCCAGTCCTAAAACCGGTTTTTCATCGGTCTTAGGACCAGACCTTTAAACACTATTGGCTACCAAGTGAGCTCTTTTACAACTAGTGTTTAAAGGTCCAGTCCTAGGACCGCAAAAAAACTGAGACCAAACCAAACCAGACCGATTAGGACCGGTCCTGATTGGTCCTGGTCTTGTCTGGTTGTGGAAAAGATCAGTCTTGGTCTTTCCAGATCTGGAAAAATGAAAGACCAATCGAAAACCAGTCGCAACTGGTCCAGATCGCGACCAATAGGTAGCCCCTATTAGCTACCTATCAACCCCATCTACCATAAGTTATTCGAGAATTTAGATATTTTTTTTGGTACTTTAATCTTCGATGTAAATTTTAAGGAGGTAAAACATATAAATGTCTATATCTTGAGATTGGATGATCGGATCGACACGATTAGTAGCTCAGATTCTCACATTTACTCTTTACTAACGCCAGTACAGCCACCACTAAGGTCACCAATCACATCGTGATCGAGTAGAAAGTGATCATTCGGGTATGTATTTTGAGATCTAACATAAAAACTTAAATCACTCATATCTCGACGAGATCTCAACCGATTTGCAAAATCTTTGGTGCGATCGAACCGTGGGAATGTGTAGTATATTCCAGGCACCCAAAAGACCAGTCATGACTGGTTGCAGACTGGTAAAAGACCAATCAAGACCAGTTTTCATTGGTCCTGGTCTGGTCTTTTCTGTTTTGGAATTTTCCCACGACTGGACTGGACCGGACTTTAAAACACTAGGAACAAGGGGAACAGAGGGGATGGTATGGAGATGATATGGATGGAAGTCCAAGACAGATAGAATGGAGATCTGAGATGAGGACATTGGTGTAGGATGTGCCTTGCCAATCTAAGGTTTATATACTAGGGATCTGATTGGAGTTTGTAACAAGGAATGGAGAACATGAGTAAGAGATTAGAAATTATGACTAAGAAAGAATGTGGGGTGAGTAATCATAGGAACTGCAGAAGTCCTAAGTGGAGGCTGTGACTTTATACAAGAGACTACATAAATGGATGGAATGGCAGTGCAATGGAAGTCCAATAGAGAAAGAACAACTCTGGGGGTAAAAGCATCAGGATTGATCCAGAGAAGGCCAGAGATGGATGTGGGCAGTCAGGAATGGATATGACAATTATGGCTATTCCTATCTCACTCTCTGACCACATCTCCACTTAATGCTCTTCTCCTCTTGCTTTCTAACCTCCTGTAACTGCTGATCTCCTATCTTGACTTTTGTCACCTCCCCCATCCTCTCTTGAAACCAAATCTCTGTCACTGACACTACTGCTTCCAATACTCTGATTGCCATTCCTCCTTCTCCTCTTCCTTCCATTCCCTCTCCTGTTTCACCTATGACTAGTTCTTCCTTTTGACCCCCTGCTATTTCCTTTATTATGAACTCACCTCCACAAGATGAAGGCTGGACCCTTCATATTCCCTGGACCACACTTGTGATCTCCCCCAATGACACTATGCCTGACAACCACCACATGTACCTCACTACCCAACTTCCTGACCCACATATGGCACTTCCTCTTGCAGCCAACACAGACCAACTGTCCTATATTTATCAGTCCTACCTCACCTTCTTATAGGTTAATCACCTCCATCATACAATTCAACAGATCAATCTATCCCAGCACTCCATCCCTCATTCTTCTCCTCTCTGATGTTGCCAACAACCTAGACAATCAAATCTTCACGATCATGCACTGAGCCCAAATGCATCCACTCCATCAACAACTACTTGGCTCATTTGACATCTCCACTCCATCTTAGACAACTCTGCCCTGATTATAGTCACCTCCACTTCTATTCTAACCCATGTCTATTTAGTTCTGACTCCATCTTATGTCATCTGGTATTTCACTTACCTGGTTGCTGATCTATGCATGACTGTGCTTTCTCTTTACTTTGTCATCCTATTTGGTATATCTTGTTCTCTGTACATAGCCTTACTAATCTCCTTTGTCACCTCCTGTGCTTTCCATTCTGTACTGCCTCCGTCTTCTAGTATTTAGCTCCACTTCATCTGTACTCTGTTCCCTTAGTCTGAAGATTGTGTGTATCTCATTTAATTCCTTCTCCTCTGTTCTAAATCCTACTCAACTCTGAACTCTGAAATACAAGGACCAGGACCAGGCAGAGGCACAGCACTGCATCATCAGTCACTGAGGCCAAAGTCCTCACCAACCCCAACTCATCTGACCCCACCTTCAGTTGGACAAGAGCAGAGTAGAACAGGACTCTGACACTCATTGCACCTAGTTCATGTTACAGTCCAAGTCAAGACAAGGGGCTGTGTGGCAGAAGAGTCCTATTTTTCCTTCATTCCTCTTGACCCACTACTATCTTTCTCACATGTGACAGCTACCTGTGTTGACGATTAATTCATTCTGGAGTTCCGATGTTCCAGTTCTCGCACTTCCGGATTATTCCCACGCTTCCGGAAGTGCTTCCACCCATTCCGGAATATTTTCCCACACTTCCAGAATTCTGGAATCCCAGAAGGACGGAAGATATCTTTCAGAATTATTTCCAATTGTATTTCTACTAACATGAGTCTTTCTCTTTTGGATCTGTTCAGACTCATGTTAGCTCCACCTCCCTTTTCCAGTCTTCCCTTTTCCAGTCCTGGTCTGTGCTATCGGAGTATACTATAAAAACCCTTATACCTAGTGTATATACGGTAAGCTAGTTCTACGCAATACCAGTGTTGTTACTAGTCCCTCGAGTCTCCATGTGTGAGATAGAGAGATCCTGCTGCTCCTCTGCTTTACCTTAGCTTGACGTGACTCTTTGTGAGATCCTCGCTAAGGCTTTGTGCAGAGTCCAACAGTGCTGCACATAACAAAAGAACTGCTTCTCCATTGCTCTCCTGCTATCTAGCAGACGCCCACCATTTTCTCTGCAAACCCTCAATGGGGCATTTGCCCACCATCCTCCAGTTCCAACAACACTACTCCAACTACTGCCCCCACTCACATCCTCACCCAGGAAATCCAGGAACTCTTTCCAGGAGTCCATCATCTCTAGGAAGATGGAACTCTGGTAGACGCTGAAGGTTTCACTGTCCACCAACGACCTGCTCGACAAGAAGAAAGGATAGACATCCCCATAAACCCTCCCAGAGTATCCACACCTGTGCATCCAAACCCTGAACCACCCCTACCCCCTCAAAACTCTGAACCCCATTGGAACCCAGAACCACCTCCAAATCCCCCCAACCCAGACGTACCAATGGACGACCCCCCAGCTGCATGACCCACTGAATTAAAGGCTGGTCTTCCTCAGGATTTTTCGGGAGACAGCAGAGATACTAACCACTGGTTATTGGCTATGAAAGCCTATTTCACTATGAACGATGCTCTATACACTGATGCGATGAAGGTACTAGTCCTTCTCAATAAGATGAAAGGGAATGGTGCCCCTTTTGCTGAGGGTTGGTACATGAAGATATCTAACCCTGAAGTTACTGCTGCAAACAAGATGTTTGCCAAGGTAGAGGAAGATTTCCATGCTACCTTCTTTCCGTTTAACACTGTAGAGGAAGCTCACCGAAAGCTTCGCTCCTTGCACCAGGACATGAAGGATCCTGAAGGAGGATTCCAGAAATATGTTTCAGAATTTCGCCTCCACTCTGCCAGGGCCAACATTACCGACCAGACCATGCTTCTAGATTATCTGGCTACCAGAATGGACCACAAGATCGTGGAGAAGATTCTTAGCCAACAGACCCAACCGGCTACTTCCAAGGAATGGATTAGCCAAGCTGCCAAGTACCATGCCCAGCAATGAAGGATCGCTGATATCCATGCTGGAAGGGGGGGTAATTTTACATGAACTCCCAGAGACCCTAATGCTATGGATGTAGATGTTATCCGTCTTAATCTGGTTGAGCAGGCACGCCACCTGCAAGAGAACTGCTGCTTTATTTGCCATAAGGTTGGCTGTAGGACTGCCAACCACCCTTGTGATCGTCTACAACGACAAAACCCTTCTGGTTCCTCCTGGACTACCTCTACCTCTTCCAGTTCCAGTTCCGGTACCGGAACCATTAAACATACCTGGACCCATTCTATCGCTACTCCTGCTCAACCCTCTGTGCTAGGAGAGTACATCAATAAGATTATCACAGAAAAACATGCCAAGAAGGATGAGATCCTTAAGGTACTACAAACTGTTTATGATGACAATGAAACCATAGCCGCTATTGAGGAGCTTCCGGAGTCAGAACTGGAAGCCCCGGAAGACAAGAAAGAGGATTTTTAGCTCGGAAGACTAGAGAGATGCCTAGCTCTTCCAACAAACTTGTTCGTGTACTCTGTACTTCCCCCACTGCCAGATCAATTCAACTCCCCATTCACCTGACTGCTATGGGATGAACTAAACCCTGCATCTCATGCAAAGCGCTAGTAGACTCTGGAGCAACTGGAAACTTCATCCATCAGTCTCTCACTTCTCACCATCACCTCCCCCTTACAAGTTAACTCAACCTGTTACTGCCGCTAATGCTGATGGGACCCCCAACAAAAATGGTGTCATTCGTTATAAGACAACTTTGAACGTTTCCATTGACCACTCTACTACTCCCATTGACTTCCTCATCCTTAACTGTGGAAAGGAGGAGGTTATTCTTGGTTTGCCATGGCTGCGACAACATAATCCGCTCATCGATTGGGCCACTGGTCACATTTCTTTATCATCCTGTTGTCCACCTTCCAGGAAGACCCTGGAATCTATCTCCCAGAGATACCTGTTACAGTATCTGGGAGTCGATCCAAGCCTAGAATTGAGGAGACTATATGATTTACGATATGGAGATAAGTCAATATGCAAAACCACGATATCCACCCAACTAGCTATGGATAAAGAGGTGGCCCCTACAATCCTACCCTCTCCAATTGCAGATTTTTCTGATGTCTTTGGGGAACCACTGCCTGACCAACTACCTCCTTCTCATGGAGAATTTGATTTCTCCATCAACCTCAAAGATTCCTTTATTCCAAAAGTCACCAAAACCTACTCCTTGAACCCTCAGGAACGTGAAGCATGCTCCACCTTCATCTCTGAAAATCTAGCCAATGGACATATTTCACCATCAAAATCTTCCCAAGCCTCTCCCTTCTTCTTCGTCGCCAAAAAGGATGGCAACCTCCAACCATGCCAAGACTACCGTTATCTGAATGAGCATACTGTAAAGAATACTTACCCCTTACCTCATATTCTGGACTTGGTTGACACCCTCTGACACTCTAACATCTTCACCAAACTTGATATTGACTGGGAATACAATAATGTTCTCATCCGCCTGGAAGACCGATGGAAAGCAGCATTCATTACTCCGGAAGGACTTTATGAGCCAAATGTCATGTTCTTCGGATTCTCCAACGCTCCTCCCAACTTCCAGGGATTGATGCACCACATCTTTGGTGACTATCTTGCTGAAGGATGGCTCATCATTTACATGGATGACTTCTACATACATAATAGGGATGATTACAAGCAACATTGGGTCTTGGTTTGCAAAGTCTTACAATGCTTCCAGGAACACGAACTCTTCCTCAAACTCGCCAAGTGTACGTTTGCTGCGAAACAGATCGAATTCCTTGGCATGGTTGTAATTGAAGGATCCCTTCTCATGGACACAACCAAATTGACTGCTATAGAACAATGGAAACCACCTTGTTCCATCAAAGCTGTCCAGTCCTTTATTGGATTTTGCAATTTTTACCACAAATTTATCCCCAACTTCTCCTCAATTGCTCAGCCTCTCCTGGATCTCACCTGGAAGACCACTACCTGGGATTGATCTGCTGCTGCTAATTGAAGCTTCCTTTCCCTCCAGGTGGCCTTCCTCTGGAAACCTGTCCTACATATGCCTGACACCTCCCACCCCTTCACTGTTATGATGGATGCCTCTTTCACTGCTTCCGGTGGTGTCCTTATGCAACTGGATGACAATGGCGATCTTCATCCCTGTGCATATCTTTTCAAAATGTTTTCTCCAGCTGAAAGGATTTATGATATTTATGATAGGGAACTTCTAGCTGTCATCCATGCCCTCAAGGAATGGCGTCATTACCTGCAGGGTATCGGTATTCCAGTGACCATCCTTACTGATCACTGGAATCTCACTTACTTCTGTGCCCCTCACAAACTCTCCCATTGTCACGCTTGGTGGCAACTCTTCTTGCAGGATTTTGACCTCTGGTTCAAACATGTTCCAGGGACTCAGATGGGTTCTGCTGATGCCTTGTCTCGTCGAGATGAAGTAGACACTTCTTCTGACAACTCCGATATCACCCTGCTTCCTCCTTCTTTCTTTGTTTGCATTATTGATCTTCCTTTGTCTACTGCAATCGCTACTCGCTCTTCTTCTGATCCTTTTGTATCTGCTGCCTGGGCAGCTCTTTTCCAGGGTTCCTCCCTTCTTCCTTGTGCCCTCCCTTCCGATTGGTTCTTTGATGATCATTGCCTGTATTTCCACCATCAACTTTATGTTCCCCCTTCCTGTCGGGCACCCTTGGTCCGTTACATCCATGAGTCTCTGGCTGGTGGCCATGCTGGGATTATCCGTTCCATTAATCTTGTCTCTCGTGATTATTGGTGGCCTGGTCTCGCTGCCTTTATTTGCCGTTTTATTTCTGGTTGTGCAAGCTAACAAGGTCCTTACACATCCCACTGCTCCTCCTCTTTCTCCTCTATCCTCCTCTGCCACCCGTCCCTTCCAGCAGCTTTCCATGGATTTCATTACTGACCTTCCAGTCTCTTCCAGTTTTGATTCTATTTTGGTCGTGGTCAACCATGGCCTTATGAAGGGGGTGATTTTTATCCCTTGTACCAAAAACATTTCTGCTGCTGGCACAGCCAATCTCTTTTTCACCCATGTCTTCCCCCAGTATGGACTTCATGATCGATGTATCTCAGATCGTGGTCCACAGTTTGCCTCGGCCTTTGCTCAGGAATTGGCCCAACTGCTGGAATATGACCATGCCCTATTCTCGTCATACCACCCTCAGACAGATGGTGAAACTGAACGTGTCAATCAGGAACTGGAATCTTACCTCCACATATTTTGTCATGGACGGAACAATAAATGGGTGGACGTCCTTCTGATGGCTGAATTCTCCCATAATTCTCTTCCACTGGCCAATCTCCTTTCTTCCTCATTCTTGGCTATGAACCTTGTTCCTATCCTGCTCTTGGCAAGACCTTCCTACCTGCTTTGGAAACTCAGTTGGCCAACCTATTGGAGGCATGGAAAGAAGCTCTGGAAGCTCATCACTGTTCTTAACAACTCATGAAGGATCAGATCTCCTTCAAATTCAAACCCTGGAAAGTGGGCGACAAGGTCTGACTCTCCAACACCCACCTTCATCTTCGCTACCCCTCTAGAAAACTAGCTCCCCGACGTGAAGGCCCATTTGAAATCGCTCAAGTCTTATCCCCTGTGTCCTACAAACTCCATCTCCCACCCACATGGAACATTCACAATGTGTTCCATGCTTCCCTCTTATCCTCCTATTGGGAGACCACCGAACATGGTCCAAATTTCATCTCACCTCCTCCAAATGAAATTGAAGGGGAGGACGAATACAAAGTTGATCAGATCCTTTCTCATCGTGGCACCCCCCATCAGAGACAATTCCTAGTGGCCTGGAAAGGTTGGCCCTTGAGTGAAAATACTTGGGAACCAGAAAACAATCTGACACACGCATCTGACCTCCTGGCCACATATAAACAGAATCATCCTCACATCTTCCCCTCATGACCCTCTCCCCACTGCATCACTCTGACTTTGACTTCATCCCAAATGAATCCTTTTACCATTTTCAGTTCCAGTTCTGCTATAAAATTCCCTACTCTCATCAACTTATTCATTCTTTCTTCTGTCACCTTGACTACTGTCCTTGGCATCACTCCTACTGAGCCTCAGCCTATGTCTTCCACATCCACTCCCACTCCATTATCATCTAACCATGTGTCTTCACGACAACTCCCTGTGGACCAAACTCGCACTTCTTCTGGTCTTAGCATACTTGGCCCATCTGTTCCTAGCACCTGGACTGCACAAATGGGAGAACGGTTCCCTCACACTCCTATTGTTCCTGCTCTTCTTGATCTCCCTGTCTGAAATATTCTTTTTACTCATATTCTAGAAGACCCCTCTTTGCTTCGTTTTCTTGAGGACAAGGCCAAGGAGATGGAGGATGCAACTCAGGTAGTGTTTTAAAGTCCGGTCCGGTCCGGTTTTTTACCCTATTTGGCAGGCAACCGGACCACAACCGGTTTTGGTAATTTCCTAATTAAGGCAACTGACATTTGGACTTGTAAAGACTGGTTGCAAC
>JBBPTK010000029.1:0-53653 GCA_038094135.1 Spongiforma cf. squarepantsii | reverse complement strand
GGGGTAAATAACCATGTGATCAGGTAAAATAATAAATGTGCAAAAAGTGCTTCATAGTCCCAGAATTCAGACTTTCTGCGGAGGCAGTCCCTGGCTCGACTAGTAATCACAAACGGTCTGTGATCTTGCAAGAATGAACTCGATCTTTAATGATTACGCTGGCGCCGGAGAGTTGAACCTGGGCCCAGGCGCAGCCTGTTCATAGTACTGATGCGCCAACGCGCCGAGATGTAATCACAAATAAATCCAGGAATGTGATGTGGTATGTTGCCGTTGGCTTGGGGAGCCTGCAATGTAACTGACAAGAATTTGTATGTAATTGTCGGTGAAAATTCGCCGTTAAGTACTGATATTTGCTGGTCCGTGAATTGCTCACCATTCAAACATTCAACATTCAAGACTCGCGAGAATATTCGTGCTGTATTCGCGAACAGAACTGCTAAGCCACGCAGGGGAGCCTGGAAGCAGAAGCACTCTAGCGGGGAAGGCAAGATGCGCGCCAGGGGCGTTACCATATAAAGCTCTTACGTCAAGTTGGGAGCTAATGAATCAAAGAGAAGTTCCGGGGTCCGTGTATGTAACTGACCCTACCAAGTACAGGCTGGTGGTTGGGGATTGAATGTACTCCATGCTACAAAATTCAATCTCCACTAACGCAGATAGAAATGATATGTCGAGTGGCGCGACCATTACATGAATATAGAAGAGGTTCGAACTTCAAATTGTAAAGCTGATAGTACGTAGAGCTCTTTTTTCACTCCTGTCGATTCCTTAGGTTCGAAGGACTCAATTGACAGGTCAAAATCATAGTACGTTAAGAAGGATTCGTGACTGTTGGCTTGTATTCCAAGGCGGTTCGACATGAAAAGTCCAACGAAGCATCCCTCGGGGTAAGTTTTCGGTTGTTCGTATATTCACCTGCTGCTTCGAGCAATTTTCCATTCATCTCTCGAAAAAGTTAGTCCGTTCGCGCATGTTGAGAGTACTCGTCGTCGCCAATTGATCTACAGATATGGAATAATTTTGCTTCAGTATCAAAGCGTTTTCATGCCAAATTAACTACGAAGTTCTAGCCTTCTGCAAGTCCATCAAAAGGAAGGCGTGTGAGTTGGAAAATCAACCTGGACTCTGGTGCTTACTCGGAACTTCGTCTCTTTGCTCAACGAGCGCTGACAAGGTTTACGTGAGCGATCCACCTACCACGAAGTTAGTCATGGAAAAATCACGTACCTGCCGCAATCTCATTGGATACGATGTTTCTTGCAGAATTTCTCGTCAGGGTATCTGATACGAGTATCAGGTAAACGGTTAAACAGTTCGTTTTTTCGTCTGAAGTTCCTGTCCGATCATCGGTGCCACTACCGCAGTACCGCCTCCAGTGGCTTCTGTGTGGAAACGGATCCCAATTTCCAGTTTTATCGTGAGTGTACGTCTGGCAGATATAAAGGCAGGTATACTGTTCTCTTTCCCCAGCGAGACGGATTGTATACTGCGACCTCCAACATTCGATTCGCACAACTCGAACTCATTGTAGCACAATGACTCAACAGCCGACCAGTGAACTTTGCCTCAGAGATTGTCCGTGTCTTATGTCATATTAGACGATCGTCCTAACATTCTTTTCTAGATCCAGATGACGACGCCCTCCTGAATCCAGGAAAGTACTCAAAAGCATTGTCATTCGTAAGTCACACCAAGTTTCACTCAAACTATTGTAAAATTGATGTGTTCTATAGTCCCCTGACATCATCCCCTTGTACGGACAAACTGCGGACGAAAGCACGCTCTGCCATCCTGCTTCCTGGCGTGGTTTCTCTGGCTTGCCAATCGTCGGGGGCGATGTCAACAATGTCTATATCCGAGGATATGGCTCCGGCGGGCCTCATATTGCTTCGTTGAGGGCCGTGCCGAGTGAGCTGATCCTATGGCCCCATGTATGGTACAACGAGCAGCCTGTCCCGTCTGGTCCTGTGGTGATCCCTGCTGGAGATAAGAAAGGTCCATGTAAGTTGCTTCGACACCCTCATTGAGCATTACCATCAATTGTGTGGTTCACAGATGTCTCTGACGGACCTCTGCACTTCCGTCCTGAGCACTGCACAGGATACACGCATTCCTTGATTGCCCATGTCTACAAGCACGATGAGAGAAACAAGGGCCTACCTCCACCTCCACCATTCGATCTCGAGAAGGGTGGTGTGGATGACTTCCTGTCGTTCTTAGCGAAGGACAAGACTTACACTTTCTACAATGTGAGTAGGGCATTGCATGTTTTCTCGACAGCATGATATAATTACTCGGATATGTAGGTGATCGTTGCGGATCCCACTTTGAAGCATGTTTCGGCAACCACTCGGCTGCGTATGATTGGTCAGACTCCCCAGCCGATCGGTTTCCGCATCGATGTGGGTATCTTTCTTTTCTATTGACTGGAAACATAATTCTGATTTGAATTATCGCAGTCGCACGCAGGCTCGCCACTGCCAGCCGGTTTGGAGGTATCCCTGGTGGACGACCGCGGGAGGATTAACATCCCGCGTACCCCATTGGAACATTTCGGGGAGAAAACGTTCTTGCTTGAGCCATCCTACAACGGAACGTTGATGTTCAACGTATTCGCGCCTGATGGGCACGGTGTCTACGAGCCATACAGTGGCCTCTCTCTTCAGGCATGCAAAGGGGATACCTCGCAAAAGACTGGTTTTTCGGTATTGCTTGGCTCAGTAAACATCATCTTTGAACATCATGGGACTCGTAACCTTCGATTTTCTAGTCATGCCGCTCACCAGCTACGGGATGCATCTATCAAGGCCAGTGCTGAATCGTTGACAAGGCCAGGATGCGGGCCAATTCCGGTCACAAGTCCGTGTGCTACAGGATGGTGGACACGAGCTGGCACCGCAGACACGAACAACTTCCCGCACCATGATCCAATTGGAATTTCCCCAGGTACGGCTCTTCATATTTTATTATTTGCCAATCTGGAATACTAATTACAGTGTCATCGTAGACATTCAGCCTGTCGGAATAAACCTAGGACAGAACTTTGTGTCTATTCTCCAGAACCCAGCTGATTATACGAGTGCACACCAAGTCAAGCTCGTCGGAAATCGGAAAAATTACTTCTTCGTGCGCGGATACAGTACACTCGAGGACATCGATGTTCAAGCAAGATTGTTTGCGGTGAACGCAAGCACCGTCAATTACCCATCGCATTATGTGAAAGATGGACTGAAAGCCCGGGTGGTAGGGGGTGGCGGAGAGGTCAATAGTCACTGTATCTCTGGTCCAAGCCCGAACCGGTTCTACGTGTTTGAAAGGCCATTCGAAATTGATAACCCTCCTGATGATGCCACTCATCACTACTGCCTCATTGCGGAGTTCCGGCAGAAGCGCAGATGCTGCCCTGAGTTCCCTTGTTGGCCGAGTGAAAACTGGGCTAATTATAAGACCCGTTCGTGCTTTATCCCGTTTCATTATTATGGAGTTCTCAATGCAAGCCCTTTCAGTTGCCGATTTCGAGAATATGGTCTTTTGCAGCCCGCTTGTGTGCTGGAGGAACATTGACTGGCAGCCCTGCCCACCTAGAGGGCAGAAGTATTCAGACTCTTTCGAATGGGCATGCAAAACAGAATTGTGTATTCCGGAGTGTTCTTCTTACTCTTCGTTCTGGACGATCATTCTCCAGTGCGAGAACAAAGTTATTCCGAACGGATCTAAATGTTCGCTCCCATGCTATATGCGTCTTTTCTATACTCGATGCTGACCATTTCTCAGGGAAGTTGGTATGCGATGACAGCACAATTTTCCCGAACGGAATTTGCTTTGACGTACGTACTTTCTTTTCTTCTGTCCATCGGAGTGTTCTTGACACATCTACCAGGATACTCCCCTTAGCACTGAATGCTCTGTGTGTCATATTGTTATTCCATATCCTGACATATCTGACGTTGATGCAGATTATGGGTGCCCACTTTACTGGTGCGCATCCTGGGTACAAGGCTAAGGTTACTGTGACTGTTACATGGTGTGATAACGGAGATAACAACATCCCACCTCCATGTGTCTCCTGGAAGCTTGCTTTGACTGAGCCCCATGTGTCGTACGTCATTTGTACCCTTCTACGGATCGATTCTTGAAGTGAGCTCGAATGTTTAGCCCGATCAAGCACCTTGCCCACGAATCCCCTGACGGTCACGAGAAATGGCCATTTCACGTCACCGAGCACTACCCTCACATTGGCGGAAGACCGAACCCCTCCCCTCTTCCATGGTTCGAGGCCCCTGGTCTCAACAAGTGGCCTCATGAGGGCGCGGTGCACTTCCCTCTCGGCCAGGTCAGGATCGGTGCGGTACGCGAGTAAAGCTATTGCGTTGGTAATCTCATCTATGAATTATTGCGATCCTATTTCTCGATACCCCAGAAAAAATAACAATAAACTCGCAAAAAAAAAGAAGGAAAATACACACCCAACAAAAAAATTGTTCCAGGTTCCTTATATGTGTAAGATATGTATGGTTTTTGGGGGGAGCATCGTTAGTGATCTGGATGTCTGTGATCTGTATATCTGTTTATATCTCGTGTCTACAATTAGCTCAGCTGTTGTATAGTATCCGGGAATCTACTGAGCTGCTTTGGTTTTTCTCGCATTTCATGCGAGTCATGAGATACTCGCTTCGTTGTTATCGTACAACTGCAAGATGTTTCACCACTTGAGCACGACCTTCCAGTTTCTCCTGTTAAACTGTGAGATCTGACTCATCTGGGCACTGAGGTCTGGGAATCGGCGGACGATTCAGGGTTCTATCTCACTGAGCACTCACTCTAAGTCGTCCGAGCCACTGTGGTCTAAGATTGCAGTATGTTCCCTCTCTACCACATAAGACCTTCCTCACGACATCAATGTTGCACCTGATGCCATGGGCAAGTACCAATGCCATTGGTCATCCTTTCGGAGAAGAAATGGGCTCAGTACACCAGAGAAAGTCGCCCACATTGACAGCACGCGCCCTCATCAATGATATCATTGAATGTATACTTTTAGTTACACCATTGAGTGAAGTGGCACTCTTCTACGAGATGTGTCCTTACTCACAACGAAAGGGGGTTCCAGAAAGGTGCTGCTTCAGGCGCAATATAGCCAATAAAGTGAAAAATTCCTTAACAACGCCATGATGCAGGTTGCATTACTCAGTCAAAAACGGATGACATGAGCCACTTCCAGAAACCTTAGAATTAAAATGTGATTAAGAAAGGGGTACTAGGTGAGTGAGATAACGAGTCACGAAGGCAAGAATTTTCAGTAAGTCGAGCAATAAATACAAAAATTGTTGTGCGACCGTAACTGGGTATTTGGACGAAAGCATATCAGGAACAGATATTGACATAAGACATAGAGTACTTACGTACTTGCTACTCAGCGAGCCACGTTCTGAATTCCTGAGCCTTCATGCTGGCCCTAAATTACTTCAATCTGCTGCGCTACACTCGTTAATGATTTCGTAAATTGGATGTGAAGCCAGATCCAAGATGTCAAAGTGCTGATGCGCCCACCACCGACATGCCCCGTTATAATGGGGCAGCGGTGGCAACTCAGCAACATTGATTGATCGTTGACACAGAGCCCGGATAGTGACCAAGTACCTTGTTGGATGCAATCAACAAGTGCTCGTTAGTCCCTCCAGGTCGCCCTAAACTTCATGGTTCTGTGGACAGTGTTGGGCACATGTACCTTATTCATGCTGACACGTAGTAGGCCACTCGAAGGAAAACTTTCATGTTCAGGAAATCGGGGGAAAAGTCATTAGGGCCGTGAGAATGTTTGCCTGGGAAAGGCGCTGTGGATGAAGCTAACCTAAATAGTCAAGTCCGCGTACAATTCAACAAAAATCGACAAGTTGTAAACAAGGTTTCTGCCGATGTTCGGTCATTCATCTAGAAAACAAGGTATCTGGCGAAACGTTCGGCCATAAATCAAGTAATAATATGATCGCACAAGTCGGAGCTGGAAACTGATGCTTGTGGGCCACGGTGATTAAAACCTGGGCACCAGAATTCGGTTGACTTTTTTTTTCCATACAGAGAGTAACAGAACATTGAGCTAAAATACACCCGCCAGTAGTATGCTTAGACATTCTCTGGTCCTCGTGACTTCGTCTCCTTGCACAGCAGTGCCACGCATTTGAAAATTTGAAAATTTTACGGAAGCGATCCACCGAATAGGATGGATTTAATAATAAGACGTTTACCGTACTACGGGTATATACTACAACCTCATAAGGTATGATTCTTGACGCACAACTCCGCTCAAAGGGTCCTGATCAGACTCCTATGGGCTAGTATTGGAGCATTATATTTTCAATATTCCGACCGCCAGCGCCTGTAACATGTCAAATGGATTCTATGTGTCAACGGCTCCCAATTACCAGTTTTATGGTGTATGTCTCTGAGGTATAAAGGCAGGGGCAGTTGTCTCTCCTTTTTTCATCCAACTCTGCATTCGAACAACTTAAACTCATATGATGACTTCACATCTGACTACCGAACTCGCACTCAGAGATTGTTTGTGTCCTATGCCCCATTAGATCATGCTTTCGTGGTTATTCTGATATTAATTTCCAGATCCTGATGATGATGCCCTCCTGAGTCCGGGAAAATACTCTAAAGGGCTGTCCTTCGTGAGTTACATCAGGCTTCTATTAAACTGGATTACGTGACGAAATTAATGCATGGTACAGTCCCCAGACATCATACCTATGTACGGAAAAACTACAGACAAGAAAACACTCTGTGATCCCGCCTCATGGCGTGGTTTCTCTGGCTTGCCGATTGTTGGTGGTGATGATAACAACGTTTACATTCGAGCGCATGGCTCTGGCGGACTTCACCTTGCTTCGTTGAGGGTCGTGCCTAGCGAGCTGATCCTATGGCCCCACGTATGGTATAACGAGAAGCCTGTCCCATCCAGTCCCGTGGTTATTTCTGCGGGCGACAAGAAAGGTCCATGTAGGTACTTTCTGGACTTCTTTTACTATAGTGGTACATTAATCATGTGGATTACAGGTGCTGCCGATGGTCCCCTGCACTTCCGTCCGGCGCACACCACGGGACACACGTACTCCCTGATTGCCAACGTCTACAAGCATGACGAGAAACATAAAGATTTACCTCTAACTCCTCCATTCGATCTTGAGAAGGGTGGTGTGGATGACTTCATTTCATTCTTGGAGAACGACAAGACCCACACGTTTTACAACGTAAGTCAAATTTTACACAAAAATTTTACTTGAGAATCGGATGTGACAAGTATGCCCTATATACTAGGTAATCGTCGCGGACCCTACATTGGAGCTCGTCTCGGCCACTACTCGGCTTCGCATGATTGGTAAGACTGCGCAGTTACTCAGCTTCCGGGTCAATGTGAGCATTTTTGGCTTTTAGTTTACATGCAATATAGTTCTGACCCGCAGATGAATTTATACAGTCCCACACAGGCTCGCCGCTTCCCCAGGGTGTGGAGATATCATTAGTCGACGACCACGGGAAGATTAACATCCCGCGTACCAAGTTGGAACACTTAGAAGATAAAACGGTCCTCCTTGATGCTTCTTACGACGGAATATTGATGTTAAACGTATTTGCTCCAGAGGGTCATGGTGTCTATGAGCCATACAGCGGTCTATCTCTTCAGGCGTTCAAAGGGGATGCTTTGCAAACAGGTTCTTCAATATTATTGGGTGCACTGAACATCATATTCGAACATCATGCTACTCGTAACCTTCGCTTTGCTAGTCCTGCTGCAACCCAGCTTCGGGATGTATCTGTCAATGCCAATGTCCAGTCATTGGAAGAACGAGGATGCGGACCCCTTCCGGTCACGAGACCAGCTGCTACAGGATTTTGGACTCGAGCTGGAATGTCAGACACAAATCACTTTCCGCATCACCAAGTAATCGGGCATTCTCCTGGTGGGTTTCACCAATTTTTTAACACCCCAACACTCATGGAATGTGATGGCAGACATTCAGCCCATCGGTATCAACCTTGACAAAGAAGACTTTAAGTCCACTCTCCAGGATCCAGCTGATTATGCGGCTCAGCAAAAAATCAGTCTCATTGGAATGGAGAAGAATTACATATTTGTGCGCGGATACAGCACACTAGTAGACATTGATGTCCAGGCAAAACTTTTCCTCGTGAATCCAAGCACCGTCAATCACCCGAGGCAATACCTGAGGAATGCTTTGAGGGGTCAAGTCTTTGGTGACGGTGGAGAGGTCAACAGTCAAAGTATCCCAGGTTCCGACTCGGAGTCTGTTGCAAGCCAGAACAAATTACACGTATTCGAAAAGCCATTCGTGATTGATAACCCTCCTAGTGATGGCAAACATCACTACTGCATCATTGCGGAGTTCCGTCAGAAGCGTAAATGCTGTCCTGAGTTCCCTGGCTGGCCAAGCGACCACTGGAATAACTATAGGACTCGTTCGTGTTGTTGTCTCGTTTTTATGTTTTAATACTCACCCCAGGCCAAATTAGTTGCTGATTTCGTACACATGGTTATGGATTGCCCGCTTGTGTGCTGGAGAAACATCAATTGGCAGCCCCGCCCACCCAGAGGGCAGAGCGCGAAGTGTTGGGAGTGGTCTTGCACAACTGACCTGAATATTCCTGATGGCGCTTCTTACTGTTCCTTCTGGACGATTATCCTCGAGTGCGAAAACAAGGTTATCCCTGATGGATCTACATGTTGGTCTCCCCAGCGATATCATTTTGTCAGCAGACGACTGACCGATATACCAGGGAACTTAGTATGCGATGACAAGAAGATTTTCCCCGACGGAACGTGCTTTGGCGTATGTACTTCCTTTTGTGCTGTTCGTCCGAGCTCTGACACGTTGATCAGAATACTCCCCTCGGCCCAGGCGCCGAACGCAGTGTACGTCGACCCCTCTTTCACATTCCGGCTCTGCTGAACCCAGTCCAGGTTATGGGCTGCCACTTTACTGGTGCACAGCCTGGGTACCAAGCTAAGATCACCGTGTCTGTCACATGGTGCGACAACGGTGATCATAACATCCCGCCTCCGAACATCTGTTGGAAGCTTGCTGTGACAGAAACCACTGCGTCGTACGTCGTTCTCACTCAGTTATACAACCAATGGATGAAATTAATTCAAATGTTTAGTCCGATCCAGCACCTTGCTAGCGAGCACCACAGAGGCAGCGAGAATTGGCCATTCTACGTTACTAAGGACTACCCTCATATCGGCGGAACACCCAACCCTTCTCCTCTTCCATCCTTCAAGGCCCATGGACTTAACAAGTGGCCCTACAAAGACGATGCGGTGTATTTCCCCCTTGGTCAAGTCCAGATCGGCGCGACAAATGAGTAGAACTTTGCTTTGGCGAATGTGTCTTGGATGGATTCAAATTTCGTCTGCGCTATTTATGAATGCCTAGGAAAAGCGAACAAAATCCCCAAAAAAGAAGAAAAATGTGAAAGAAAAAAAAGTCTCATTCCGTGCTGTGTAAGATATGTTGCTGTCCACAAATTCCGAGTCCCTCCTTTTATTATTTTCACTGATCTGTATGCCTGCCTGATATGTCTCTTGTCACTTGTGTCGTCAATGTAGCATTAGCTCAGTTGTTGTACAGTAGTCATGAATTTACTGAGCTGCTCCGTGGTTTCTCTCCTTGTTTTCTTTTTTTCGCGCAAACTTGAAGCTGTAGGTTGTTACTAACAAGTAGCAAACGCAGATCCATTTTCCTGTTGCTACGGCACAGCTGCATGAAAATTACATAATGTTTATGTTCAGAATATTAATGACTTCAGCAAAAGCGCAGGGTTCTATGTTCCTATATTCTTCTGTATGTGAAAGTAACTCCTGAGACGGACCAGAAGGGCATAATTCATCCAGCGTTGCCTTCGTACAGTTTCAGTTGTGAGCAAGCATGTGACGCAAGTGAGGGCGAATAGCAACATGCCGACAATGGAGTCGCCGGTTTGCCCCCTTGTCCGTCACCTCGAAGCTAAGAATATGTCCATGTCACATCCATGTTTTCATGACAATGAGAATGTGACGTAGCTGTTCGATCTGTCTGATAGTTGGTCTGCTGGGTTGTGCAAGGAGACGGAGAAAAATCTAACTCTTGGGAATTGGAAATTGGGGAGAGATAATCAACCGTGTCATAACATTATTACGCTCCGAGCTTCAAGGAAGGCATGCAGTTCCGGCTGAATGAAGCCAACCCGTTGATATGAGAAAAAATTACGGCAACACCATCATGCGACTCATATGTAGCGCACTGTGAGCTATATGCTAGAGCAATCAACGTCACTGATCCTATTACCAGTATCGACCGTACTGGTGAGTACATACTATGGTAGTAGTGACATCGAGGTAACCAAGATAAAAATCCGGCAAAATCCGGAGTTTCAACACTTTCCCATGAACTATCACCATGCCGGCTGGCTCAGATAAGGCTGCATTGCAAGCGTCAGTGAGTTCAAGCCTGCCGAGTACACACGCCCACCTATATATTTTACAGTGATATTCGCAAAAGCACCCCACATTCACTAACTACTAAAAATAGCATCCCAGTCTGGGTCTGCCAGCACACTGGATCCTACATCCTTTCGTGCCGCGAGTCGTGCGTAATTTGTGCGTAACATTTCGAAGGATGAATGCGGTAGTTGAAAGTGACAAGTCTTTCAGATAAGCACATCCCTTCTTTAGATTACTTTCTTCTGGTTCACCCGCGGACATGAATATTATGCAAGTGATGTCTGTAGAACACCTTATGGGTTCTGGATCGGTCGATGAAACGAAGTTGGCCTTGGAACAGCAGCTGACGCCTCTCTAAGGACTCAGTAAGGAGTATAGCGGATTCTCGAGGATATGCTACAAATCAGTCGACCGTCGAGAATTTTCACCGAGTAGGATCGAAATGGATTAATATCAGGTCTAGCTGCCTAAAAGGCTAAAACCGTCTTAGGAGTCGGTCATAAAGCGCCCTGATACGGAACCATTCCTCGGATAAACACCCTCCGACAGTTGTCCTGTTGGATCTGTTTCGTCAGCTTCCTTAGAAATCAAATATCTGATCGGTAGCAGTTCTAGACCCCTCCGTTCTCGTTCGCCATGATAACTCCCACTGTATCAGCAGGCTTGATTGCCATTGCTCTGACCTATGTCGTCTTCAGGTGTTTCACCCGCTCGTCATTGTCCAGGATCAGAGGACCCAAGTCTTCCTCATTCGTCCTCGGCATGTCCTTCCTTTGTTTACTTGTCATATTGTTGACACCATCTAGGAAACCTGCTCGAACTATTCCAACGTCCTGTCGGTCAAGCTGACTTTGAGTGGCAACGCCTCTACGGGGACGTTGTTCGCTTCAAGACAGTTTTCGGAGCAAGCGCGTTCATGCACTGGAGTTCTGCTGTACCTGATCGTACGTTCATGTGACATTAGGGTGACCAGCTTCTGGTAGCCGATCCGAAGGCGCTCTACGCCATACTTAACAAGTCTGCCTACCGCTATCCGAAAACGTCCAACCTTCGCGTTCTTTCTATCTTGCTTGTTGGAAGAGGGGTTACTTGGGCGGACGGTACGATACTATACTTGATTGTTGGATCTCACATATATACATACGGCGACAGGTGAGACGCATAGACGACATAGGAGCGTCCTTCAACCAGGTTTCGGAATTCGTGAGACCGGAGATTTGCTGAACGCCTTTCAAGAATGCGCTGAATCTGTAGGCGCACCTACTTCCGTGTCCTACTTTTCTTACCCAGAGCGCAAATAGCTGTCGACGAAATGGACAGAAATCATTGTGACCCATGGTGGTCAGAGAGCCGTGATTGATACTACGGTTTGGCTCTCTCGTGCAACGCTGGATGGAATCGGTCAAGGCGAGCGGTCATTTTCCGTGTGGCACGAATTGACTTATGAAGGTCTCACTAGCTGCATTCGGTGCCCAGTTCCGCGCTATACACAACGATGACCATCCACTGGCCAAGGTATATCATGATGCGATGTTCGTTTTCTTGGAACGCATGTTATTTGGGATGTTACATTAACTTAATGTTATCAGGAACGATGTTTTGGGACCGCAATCGGCACAAAGGATTTTCGTACGGGCCGCTTCAATACATGTTCCACCGTGGATACTTGAGTGGTTCAGTGAGCGTGGATCGAACCCTCGGCTTGAACCCGCGCATAGTGTGAAGATAGTAGCCACAGACTTCGCAAGGGACATGGTTCGAGAAAAATCGAAGAGCTTGTCGGCAGGCAAGGGAAATAAAGACGTCTTCAGCTTGCTTGGTGAGCGGTCTTTTTGAAGGAACTCGCGTAATGATGCTTACCATATATATGTATAGTCAAGGCAAACATGGAATCGGATGCAAAAAACAGGTTGAGCGAAGAGGAGCTGTTTGCTCAGATGCGGTATTGTGGTTGGAATCTCACTTATGGACCTTCGCCTAATCATCACCAGTGTAATTCTATTTGCCGGACATGACACTACGTCCAGCACCCAGGGCTGGATCCTCTACGAACTGGCGCAGCACCCTGAAGTGCAGTCTAGACTCCGCTCTGAGATTCGTCAGACTGAAGCTGCCATGCGAGCACGTGGGGAGACACGGTTTACAATGACCGATCTCGATGCCATGCCTTACACTACGGCCGTGATCAAGGTAGGCAACCTGACAGCTCTGAGTGTCGTACGACTCTCATTATATCTTGTCGGGTAGGAAGGGCTGCGATATCACTGCGTGGTACCTCACATGCACCGCGTTGCCAGTGTAGATGATATCCTTCCACTTTCCCGACCGATCATTACAGAAACGGGTGAGGTGCTCAATGACGTAGCCATTCCAAAAGGGACGAGGATTTCAATTTCGATCGCAGCGTACAATCGGTCAGCTACTCCTCCTCTCGACTGTATTCCATTCGTTTTCAATACTAATATCTCCCAGTAACAAGGATCTTTGGGGAGAGGATGCACACGAGTTCAACCCTGACCGATGGTTGAACGGTATAGCAAGTGAAAAGAAACCCGTATCCATTGGCGTCTACTCGAACCTGTGAGCGCTTCCTGTCATAGTGTTCGAACATCTCTAATGCACTGACTCCTACCAGGATGACATTCTCGAGTGGTGCCCGATCGTGCTTGGGGTGGCGATTCGCGTAAGCCGCCCTCCCCCTTGATATCACATGTACTAAAACGGATTTACTGCTTAACAGCCTGATCGAGATTCAGGCATTCCTCGTCGAAATCGTGGGCAAGTTTGAGTTTGCGATGACCGACAAAGCTAGACGCATTCGCCGCGAGCCAACCATGGGGATGGTTCCGATGATCGATGGAGAACCGGTTTCTCAAATGCCACTAGTTGTTTCTGTTGCTACTCGTGACGGAGACGACTGATGCACGCATGAAAGACGGCGGCTACTTGACGTTTTCGGTCGGTTAGTATTTGGATTGCGTACGAGGGTTGGATTTCCTATCATTTGGTTCTGAAAAAACAGAACGTCTTGCACGTAGCATGCATATTTCCAAGTTCGCCTTTTTTTGTAGTCTGATGTACATTATGGAATTCAGAGTGCCTGGACGCCCTGATCGATACCATTGAGCGTCAGATTGAATCTATAATGAAAGGTCGCCATGCACGACGTTGGCACTGTAGTCGTAAATACCACTGGAAATTCGCATTCTCCCTTGTGCCTCTTGTTGCATAGTTATGCTCCTCGATCGAGTATTCTGCGCTGCTGTCCGATGCGCAACGATATCCACCAGGCTTCCTCGTTACGTCCGAAAGGTCGAGATATGCAGTGTACTCGCTGCCAAGAAAAGATATGCTGAAAGACAAAAATCATCATTCCGGTATTCAACGTACACGGCCCAAGCCTACTACCTCTGACATGATCTCTCCACTTGCGGGACATATGATCCCCGGACCTCTGCATCCACTCGAAATCTGCACCGAGAATCGGGTGAGAGTCAAATACAAAAAATGCCTGTAGCATGCTCATAACGGCATCGAAGGTCGGTTCAGTATCAACTTGCAGCTCTTCGATGTTGTATGTTTCTTAGTCCACGCAATCAACCATGCAAGGTGGCAAAAAGTGGCGGTGTCATTCCATGGTAATACGCACAGAACAGACGAGGAAGCATAGAACCAAGATCACTCTACTGGTACAATAGCCCGCCTCTCCCCCTGGAACAAGGATGTATTTAGTACAGGCGTTGAAGCTTCACTGTAAGCCGCACATACAATCCATCGGGATGTATCTGCGAAACACTACCAAATAGAACAGGTGCGATAGTGTGCCGTCTTTCCATCCAATATTTCCCGAGGAACAGCAGTTCGGTTTATCGTATTACCGCAGCGGTAACAAAAGTGAGTGTTACAACCGGGCGCGATGCACTAACAGTCAGATTAACGTTCATCAAAAGATGCGTCATGGGCAAAGAACATACCGACAGATGATTGCAACCCTGGAGTTTCTGAATGGGAGTCTTGCAATCTATAAAAAACTGTAAAGCGACGTGTTAAGGCGAAAGAAAAGACAGAACTTACTGGGGCAATACCGCCATCCTTGTTGTTTCATGAGGTGATCCAATTCCGCCGTTCCATCGCAAGTGTGCTCCGGTCCATCTGGCTCGATAGTCTGTTGGCACTTTCTGCACCAAACGTGGTTGCATCCAGGAAAGGGGCAATGAATCTCTGATTGGGATTCCAGATCCTGTCTGTCAACGAAGCCTGAATGCTGGCATCTAGGAGCATAGGATCAATACAGGTATCGTCGCGATGGAAATACCGCGGATACACACTTTCGACAATTAAACGGGATGGAGAATTGGGCCATTTCCATCTCAATCCAGATTTCCCATTGTTTCTCGGAGACGCCGAGCAGCTGCACCAATGCTCCAGATACGGCTGACGTTCCGAGCCTCAGTCTAAAGTAGAGAAGCGAACGACAAACTCACTTCCAGGTTTCTCCTTCTTGCGCTCAGCCATACACACCGGACAAAGTACCGGGAATCGATGTTCCTCAATCTTGGCCACAATATGACCACGGGCGCAATCTCTGCAAATTTCGTGTCCACAAGCCTCGATCAAAACTGCGTCGTCCTCCGGGAAGTCATCTAGACAGACTCCACAGTGATACTGACGTTGTGCGGTCTGCAAGAGTGTCTGCTTTTGGTTAAGCAAAAAGTCATTTTCGGAATCGAAGGTAGCCTGCAGCTGAATGGCAAAAAACATGTTATCGTCCTTTTCATCCTCGCTGTCGGAACGACGTTTGCCCTTCCCGGTGATGCGCGGAGACTGAGCCGATTGAGAACCTTGGGTGTGGACGAGGGAGGGCGTAGTCTTCCTCACTTCCGACGGTTTAGGAGTCTGAGCACGCTTAGTTTTAATCTTTTCTTCTGCTAATTGGGCCTCGAGGTCAACGACGCTCTTGTCCAGTCGTTTTTGCTCCTTTTTCAGATTGCCATTGTTGCGAGCCAGTTCCTCCAGCTCAGCTTTCAAAGTCAGGAGAATCAAACTAGGCACAACCAAAGACTCGTCTCCTATACGAGAATCAGATGAGGTCACCCTAGGGACGAAGACGTGTGCAGCACATTTCTCTAACAGCTTCGCCTGCCAATCCAAATTTGCTCGGGTAGCGCGAATCTTGTCCAAGGGAAATATGTCACACAATCGTTGCGTGATCTCTGGGAGAGATGTGCTCCAGGTTATGCTAGGGAATTCTCCCTGTTCTGAGGTCACTCGTGGGTTGAATAGCACAAAGATCTCTTGCTTGGATACTTGTAGACGTAAGCATGTGATGACCTCCGGATAGCGAGTGATGACGATGGCAGCCGATGAGTTCAAACTGCGCAGGTTCCTGTGATGACCCCATTAGTAGAGGGAACAAGAAATGTTACGCAGAACACGTACTCCAGCATCTTCGCGACATGATCAGGACTGGGTGAATCATAGTCCGTGGAGGTTAACTTCATCGACTCTTCGAAGAGAGGAATGCGGTATACGTCCTCTGTCTCCAAGCGAGGGCCAGCCGTCCATTTGCGACAGATTGCAAGGGCACTCTGTGCGTCGTCAAAGAGTGAGTAAATCGGCTCGTCCGCGAAGCAGGGCATACGCACCTCGACCGTCTTCCTAGAAGATAACTGCCCAATTATTTTGGATGGGACGCGAGTATTCCCCTCGATCGCGAAAGCGAGTCTTGCAAAGTTGAGGGCGGACAGAACGCCGGCAGTGATGTCCCTCTCGTGCTCGGAAGACAGGTCGTCAAAGGATAGGACGCGTAGATGACCTGCCAAGATATCAGAAATGAATTTGTGGAGTTCCATTTATTGATGGGCTGAGGCTGAAGCTGAAGTCGGAGCCAACAGCGGTGTACACATCGTTGTCGTTGATGGTGATCAACTCGCGGTCCGGCTATTTTTCCCACTCTCGAAACTTGATCCGATGCTGCGGGCCCCGAGGCAAAGGCGACCTTGATTCTCGTCCCACACCTTCGACGAAACGACCGAGACTTGCGACGCACCGGAAGCCTCAAACATGATCGTGGCACTGGGTTTTCTCTACCCACTGCTCGCCCTCTACGGCTTGCAAAGGCTTTTCTTTACACTCGTCCGCCTCTGGAGTCCCGGTGAGCCTTGTATTCATTCCCCCTTACTCCCAAGTTCTCGCGAACTTTGTCGCTTTTGTCCTTGACATCATGTATATTTCCTTGTCACGACCCGGCCTATTTTCGTTGGATGTCTTCATGTTCTTTTCCTCTTTATTTTCATTCGTTTTCTGAGGTTGCATGTCGCTCCGTCAAGAGGAGAACCTGATAGATGTCCATCTTGCTGTCCATCCCCAGTGTGGTTCCCTTTGGGGAACAGTCTCCGACGTGAACGCTGGGGTTGACCTTTTGAAGATCGAGACAATCGTATCCTTCGGGGTTCGTGGATACTTTGTTTGAATTTGTGACTATACGACTGTTCATGCGTCTGCCTGGGTAGGACTCTTATACGGACGGCGGGAGACAGGACGGGGGACCGCTCGAACCACCTGTCATAATCCCTCCGAACCCTTTCGCCGGTCTGCGCTCTACCAACGGAGAAGTGTGGATCGAACATATAGCAAACAGTATCCACGCTACTTTTATGGACTACGCCGTAAGTGTTCATAGTTCATGGTCATGATGATACTGAATTTCTACAAGTGGTCCAGTGCGGTAACCAACATTTCTCTCTGGCCCTCCAACCCTTACCCGAGGGACTTTATCATGCAAAGTGAGATGACACGCTTTGGAAATATGTTGTCGTCGCATATATTGATCCCTTCCCACAGCGACTACATTCCTCGAGCAATCGAACCAGCTCGATCCGGACACTACACTATATACGGTCTTTTTCGGTATCAAGTCAGTTTCCGTTCCCCTCTTGAGCGTAACCCTTTTCACTTACGACTCTGGGAAGTGACTGGGGAGATACCTTTGGTAAGCACCCTCGAGACGTCGAAGCGATCAGCAACCGATTATTCGATGACCTGTAGCCGACGGAAACCACCTCCCAGAAGCAGCGCGGGACCTCCTCCGTCAGATGGATCTCCTCTCCCAGCCCCCTACCAATGCCCGCAACTTCCTCGTCACCGACATTTATGGTCTCGGCACCCATGACGTCTGGGGCGATGCGTGGCTTCGGCTCGTCTTTGATGGTCTGATTGCACTTCGTGCGCGAGATCCACCGCTCAACATCGCGTTTGCCAATTTCGCGACGATTTGGGATGGAGTATTAGGCCCAAACCCTGGCTATCAGGCGTTCGGGTACGTGAGTACGGATGCATGTAATCCAGGGCCGACGACGTACGACAATTGCGGGGATCCAGACCATTATTTCTACTGGTTTATCAAGTGCGTTTCTTTTTTTTCGTCCGTCGAATGTATATTTATCGGGAGCTGACGCGCTAACGTTATTGCATAAAACAACAGACATCCATCGAAGGCGACGCACAAGATCATGGCGGACTACGTCTTGGAGGTATTGGATAGCTGTCGGGTTCCATAAAGGACCGACGCTTCACCTCCATTTTTTTCCTGTATTCCACAACCTGAATGTTTTTGTAGGAAGGTAAATCTGTTGTACTCTGCGTGTACTGTTCATCTCCCCTTGATTTATTGCACTTATTATCGTCGTTTATGGATATGGCTGTGGTTCTGGATCGTCATCATTCTAGCTTGTGGATATCGTCATAGTATTCCCATGAGTCATGAGCCATGACATTCAAGACTCTGTAGGCCAACCTGGTATGCTTGTAAGTTGTTACTTCAATTCCGAGTCTTGGCTTTCCCACTTTCTCGTCGTTCTTCCCGCGCCGACTTGCATGAACCTCAGGATACGGAGATGCTAGGGATCCAGCTGCGAAGACGGACAACATCCGAGATCTCGTCGCAACAACTGGACGTCAAAAACTCGCATCTCGGAGAGAACATAGTATTTCCTTATCGTGCATGAGTATATGTTACAGTACTCTTCATTCTCTGGCATGGTCCGGCTGGCGAGGAGTATTATAGGTCGCTAAGTTGGCATCTGGATACCGACTCCGTAATCACGAATTCTCCGTAAGTAATCGTGTCCAAGCTATCATCCCAACGTTTCAGATGTTGACCAAGAAGTTCGACAGAAAACGACTAGTCCGGAGAAATGCACATGCTATCTATAGGATTGGTGTGAGATTCCCAACGTTGACCCATTTCTTGACCTATTTCGGAGCCCGGGCCACGAATCGTGTCGATTAACACCGGGACGATGTGAGTCCATTCATCTGGCCTGTTGGAGGGTGTGGGGTGAAAAGGGCAGGCGCACGAAGGCGTTCGCCACGGATTCGTGTTGACATTTATCCTCTAATAGCCACAATCCGAAAAGGTGACCGCGACGCTTTCGTCATGGGATATCGCTGAATCGTCAATATGCAAGACGACGCGTCCACAATCTGACCAGTGCGTGATGACAGGTACTTGCCCGTGTGCACCATCACAGGCAGAAGACGACCCTCGAATCGTTTCACCTTCCCATAACCCGAGCCCCCGACCGACGGGGAATGATCAAATAACCACAAAATAGGTCTCCGCGATCAGTCTCCCCTCTCAAGCTGAGACTCGGATTCGGCGTAGCCAAGCGGTCAGTAAATGTAAATTTGGAAGTACGACTGAAATCAACACACTATCCGGCCCAGCTGAATACCTAGATCATCGCCATGACTGACGAGAATCTATGCAACGACCTTCGGCAATACGATTTCGAGATCGAATAGTCTCGCATTTGAAGATGGTTGTTTGCTATTCTCTGTTCTCGTGTAGTACTGTATAATGATGGTGAGATTTCCGGGATGGAACGTTTTGCTGATGCATTTACAACCTATTCGACATCGACTCTCCAATGAAGGTCGCAGAATGACTTGCCCCAACCATGAGAAGGATAATAGTCGATGCGGGCCAGCAGAGTTGTGAAGAATATGCGGTGGACTGTTCAAAAACAGTTGTGTGGCTCTGGATACGTGGTCAGGAATGAAGCTTTCAACATATGGGAGTCAGATATGTATTTTATATAACGACGAACATCTGGCTTTCATTTCCCACATTGACGCGTTATCGGCCCCGTTTCAGCCCGCTGCAGAACCTCCGTGTCCAATCTATCTATATTAGCCTTCGCACGGCCAAGAGACTTAAAGGTACATGCAATGATTCGGACTCAATAAGAAGTGGTCCAGGACTGCCAGTACCTTGGACAAAGTGGAATGGAAATGCGGAGATGACATGAAAATGAGTAATTGCTATGTAAGACCTTCAGTGTCGTGCAGCTGGAAAAAATTTGATTTACAGACTTGCAGTGGGCAGTGTCTGGCTGGGGCAGCCAGCTTGCTGCGCAAACCACGTGGGAGATAATAGGATCCTATCCTCATAGTAGCCCTCGTGTATCAGGCCTCCAGGGCCCAACGGATCTGTGGCCGGGGCTACAAGGGCACTGTAACGATAGCCACAGGATGGCATGAGTTATCTGCCAATCAAGAGGAGACACGTTCCAAAATCCGGTACCGACAGAGTGGCCGTGGGTGGTATGGGCAAGTTATTGCTTGAGAAAAATTAATGACAAAACTGGAAGTCTGGTGGACAGATACCACCGAGGCATGAATGGCCAATGAGAATTAGTAAAAATAAAATGCAAGCATACCTCGGTGGACTCAGCACAGGAACTTCGCTGTGATCAGCCTACTTGTGCAATATTGGTGAATTTTGTCCAAGTCAGTTTGAATTTCTCAACTGACAAATGCAACACAATCCCAGAAATATAATTATTAGACCCAGTCAAGTGAGAGCTCGAGGGTAGGCGCAGTCTATTTGGAAATGGTACACGCGTATCTATGCTGAAGTGGATCAACATTACCCATATACAGTACATCTGCTGAGAAGAGAGATAAAATACGTAACTAATGGAATAAGTACGATTCGAAGGCTCGCTGCGGCAATGAGAGGAAGCACAACCGCAGTACAAATGCAGAGTCCTATAGTGGGGTCAGAAAAATGCCGAAGAATGCAGACAAGGTGAGCGGGAACAATGAACCTGGCCGCACACAAGCTATTGATACAATTTGAGAAGGGCGACCAGAGTATGCTCAGCGAACACAAATTCAACATAGTGGCCCTAGGGAACTTCTACAACAATGAACTCAAGCCCTTATACCTGTGATGAATACCAATCAGTCAAAATGGAATCATAGCTTAATAGATTAATATAAAAAAGGACGTCATTGTCGAGAAGCCACGTCAGTCAACATTGAAAAAGTCAATCTGGATGTGAGTCAAGTGGGTTAAGCATACTCAGAAATCATCTTGGAGCAGTGAACAACATCAGTATGTGAATTTACAACCTCGTGAACATAGATGAGTACACCCTCTGGGTTACGTCTTTCAGAACCTCACCTTGTAAAAGGTCATCCTCAACAGCTACACAGTACTGAATGGTAAGCATGATCATCAATGGTAATAAAGAACAAGGAGATGGATCAGCCATTCGGAGCCCTGAAAAGTGAAGGCACCAAGGTGGTCTGGGCTGCCATGACCTAATGAGATCAAGAGTCTAACAACAGGCAGCAACTTGGAAGGAGAGGGAGGGGGGGGAGAAAGGCCTTACATGATGCGTTGGAGCTCGCAAGCATCAGCACGCCAAATGCGAGATATGATAAAATCATCAACGAACATGTCCTAGCTAAGGATGCGTCAGGATAATAGTATTGGGCGAAAGGCCGTTGGGGGGCGAACGACCTATCGGAAGTGCGGAGAGTGCAGAGGCTGTATCGTAGAGTAAGCTCCAGTCGTAGTAGAACGAGACTGGAGAGAAAGGAACGAAAGGTGAGTGCGAGTCTATCTCGCGCGATATCCATAAAAGGAAATGTACACTATGTATTGTAGTAAAGGCAGTAAGTAATATGTAACGTACGGCCTGAATCTCCGACAAATAGTCGCAACATGGGCAACACGGGGAGGTATGATATGACTCAACTTGTGCAATCAGGGTTCGAGAAAGGAAAGTAGCAACTCATCAATGGTCATTGCACAAGGGAGAATAGAACAACGACAGATCATGCTATTTAACATTGTCCCGCGATCGCCACGGGCCCTGTGTACATTAAGCAGGTGTGGATGTATCGCACGTATGGTGTGTCAGGGGCAAGGATGAGGGTGGACGAGCTCAGAGGGAGTAAACGAGTCACATATACGTTACTCGGGTCTGGTCCAAACACTGCCTAAGTTAGATAAACGTGCGGAGTGAGACTTGAGCACGGCCGTAGGAGCTTGGTATTTTGTGTGTTCTGCTTGATGTGCTGCTGGACAAACTATTAGGTATAATCGAAAACACGGATGTGTCTACTAGATAGAGCGCATCATGAGGATACAAGAGGAGAACGCGTACCTTAATATCCAGCTTGCATGAGAAAGTAGAACAGATGGTGGCGATAGCAGCTTCGAGGCAAGATGTGCAGACTCGTCCTTTCCCCCAGAGTTGAGGACGCGATGGGGGGGGGGACATTAGTGGTTCTCAAATTTAGAATCAAATTGTGGTGAGCTTCCACAGCTCATCGATCAAATGACCTGCCAGGATGCCGATCATCTAAGTCCCGAATCTGTGCGCGTCTTTAAGTATGGTTAACTGGAAAAATTTAGTGGCGGTGCCCTAAACGCCTTATCCAACATGTCTTACTGCAAGGTGTCACATGTCACGCGTCACACATACGTTTTTGAAAGCACAATCTTCACACGTTCCAACTTCTATTATGAGGACGAGAAACAAGCCGTATCGGGTTGTGGCTGTGGTAACTTTCGCAGATTTCCATTTTGGGACCAGGACAGGTTGTGGAACCTGACCGTCTATTACTTCAACGTACAGGCACAGCCCGGGATCGGAAAACTGAAGGATGGAAAATCGGGGATATAAAGGTATAAAAAGCATGTCAAGTTCTGGCATACCATACTAGACGCGACAACTTCCTCACTACTCGTTCCATCTGAGACCAAGAATAGATATCCAACGATCGTCTGTCCGAGTCCGACACCACACCAACGTCGTCTGGCAGCATGGCCTTCAACTTCTGTGGGAGTTTCAGATGTGAGCACTTTGGCTATTCCATGTAATATACCGTGACCATCGGCTGGACCAGTTCCCCAAAGCTACGACCATTATCTGAACTGGCCGTTGCCCCCAGCGAGGTGCGTGCTCGATCTCTCCGTGCTACATCCACTCCCCTAATGTAGTATTACGTACAGCGAGGACCCCCAGTTATATCGTACTCGATGGGATTTTTTTACGGAGAACAACTTCCCTTCAATTAACACTGAGCATGACCTGGAGACACAGAGTCAACTACCATACCGGTAAGACATCCGGAAATGTTGTTTGTCCCATCTAGTTACAATTCCACCCTAGTCAAGGTCCTGGCGCGCTTGAAACTACTTGCACCACCGAGTACGTTATATGGCGTGAATGAATAATTCATGACTCAATGCAATGTGTAGCGTGCAGACATCCCACATTTTATCGTGGGATGTACAACCGGTCGACAAAGTACCTATTTCGTCCTCGCTGACAATGCCGAATACCGTGCATGGCGACCCTATAGAATTGACTGGTTGTCCTCTTCATGATGGAGACCAGGGTGTTGCTCACTGGAATGGTTATATGTCAATTGATCCCACCTGGTCTTCGTGGTCGACTCTATCAGCTGGACAGCCTCCTTTCTCTGTTGACCCCGAGACCGGTACTCATTGGCATCCCTCCCTCCAACAATCGAACATCTACCTATCTCCTTCGTGCTCTTCAGCCATGACCCCATCTCCATACTCGAATGGAAGCTTCATGGAGTCGTTCATGCCACAACGCGCTCCTCTATATCAATCGTTCGCTTCAACGGGACCCCAGACGACGTCAAATATGATTACCGAAACGGCTCGTCGTCCTCACCCTTCTAGTTATCGCAGACGTGCAGCTGCTAATCCATCTCGTGTTGGGCGCTCTGCTCGCGCGATCGAGTATGACGGGGTATGGATCGACGAAGAAGAGCTTGTCAAAAGTTTGACAGAGCCTAGTGGAGAGCTTGACCTCCACCAATGTCGCTGGGAAGAGAACCACTCACCGTGTCATCTCTGGATCAAGGGCGACAAGTCATTCATCCATGCACACCTCCAAAAGTGGCATGGGCAAACCCGAGGAGGGGACAAGATGAGAGTTCAGTGTCGTTGGTCAGGTTGTGTGAAAACCATGCAGAAGGAGTCGATTGCGAGGCACATTGTGAGCGTTCACCTTGACGAGAGATGGGAATGCCAGGGTTGTGGAAAAGAGATCGCTCGGAACGACGCTTATGGACAGCATGCCAAGCAATCTAGTTCCGAGGCATGTCGAACGTTGGATGCGTTGATCACATATTCAGTTGAGACGAAGGTGGTCAACGCCCGCGCAGCTCTGGATGGTGGTGGAAGGGTACGTTACAGTTGCGCGAAGATGAGTTGATTTTATAGGTTTCCCAAGTACTTAGCTCGGTTGTTATATGTAAACCAGTTTGGATTATCAAATGTACATAATGCTACACGAGTCCGATGTGAACCCAGTTATACATATGTACATGATGCAAGTAAGACTATCTAAGATACTTTGCTATACGTTTTCGGCGCACATACGACAAGGTCGAGGGTCGGATGCTCATTTACTCTACCACTTCATTTTCCCTAATCAACGGAAGCCTCCACCGTGTCACACAGTCCCAGGGAGACAATGCGAGCGCAGCGCTTAAAGCACAACACGTGGACTCGGAGGAGAGACACTCACGTGGAAAAACACGAAACCACGTACCGTCCTAGTCCCCGACCATAACTGGCCTCAGTGACCTGCTTCACCAGTCATCTTGCACCGTCACAATCATAGTCCGACTGATAAAGTCGAAAATCTGCGCAATGGCAAGTCGTGCGCCGAAGAATCACGTTTCAAACACGAGTCCATCCAATATCGCACTACCCTTCACATGTGGCTGTTGCCCTGAACGTCAGGGTAAACTATGTTTCCGACGCTGTCCTGCCCGTCGAGAGTAGACTTCAGTCTCCTCCTGGCAGCTGACAGACTCTCGACGCAGACGCCACTAGGATACCAGGAACCGGACAAGACACGGGTTCCATGAACTTGATTGTGGCAGTCCATGTTTGTTTTCCTAATCGACGTACCTAAAACAGTGAATGACCTTACCTGCAGCGAGTAACTTTGAGTGCAGGTCACGACTTCTTGACCAAAATGACTCGGAGTGACTCGATATCGCTGCCCATGATTAGGGGTAGGAAGAAGAGTTATAATACTCACCATGACACGGGTGGCTTCAGAGAGGTATGCGGAAGTGCTCTGAAGGTGGACATTGTACAAGTTGGAGAACTTCGTGAGCCATGGTTCCCAGGAACTATTTTCAAATGCCAAAGTTCATTCCATCAAGAGACCTCGTTTCAAACCTTTCGAGACGGATCAAAAATGACACAAATACAGCCACTAGTGGACGTCAAGGTGCGACATACTATTCTCACCTGTCGAGAACATCTAATATGTCATAGAATGGTGTACACTCACAGCGAACTGTAGAGTTTCGACAAGGATGATGTCAGGTTTGAGCATTGAGTTGTGAATAATTCTTGTTCTCCACAGGTGGGTCACCAGGCCTGTGGGTTTCCCTGCGCTAGCCTTAACTGAGAGAGGAATCTCGACATTACAGACAAAACGAGCGTGCTCGTCACTCGATAATACTGTGCATCAGATAGTAGAGGCACAAGACGGACTTTGCTTACTATGATGTGAGTAGACTCACGTGCAGAAAATATACGAGAGGAAAAAAGGTAGACAGTAGACCAGTATGCGCTGCAAATTCAGATAAGGGACGTACTTGGTTGTGGGTAAGGAGGAAAAAGATTCGAGATGTGGGTGTGTGATATTTTATAGACAGTGGAAACACACAGGCCATCCACCTTTTGATATGTCATCTGGGCCACGGACTCCTTTTTCGTCTTCGGGATCCATATTTTCGGGTCCAAAGTCCCATTTCCATCTAAGTTCAGATGTAGATTTGTCTTAGCTCCACAGCCTTGAAGATCCAACGTGCCCGTATTTACAGGCAGGCGACTTCATTTACCAAACACTCAGAAATATTTGGTGTTGCAAAGAGGGAAGAATATTGAGTTCACAGTCGATGAAATCTGGACCCTGGGTAACGATCCAACAAAGCAAGGAACGGAGATTGAGAGGAAGTGACACGCACCCAGTCATCCTATACTTAATTGACACCCAGTCCCCAGGATAATACAGAATGTTAATAAAAGCACCTTCTGGTTTGCGAAAGCAGGGCGAATGCAGGAATGCAAATGAATGTGTCGTACAGAGCCTGTGACAGTGTGACAGTGTGTACATGTTCGGAAGTTCCCGCATCAGATCTCACCGCCAGTCTTCTGGCATGTGGAGATGCTCCTCATGCCAAAATGTACTATAGAACCTATAACCATCGATTATCATGACAAATACAAGTCAACGGCTACTACAATACGATGCCTCCAGCTGCTAGTAGAGGAGGGAAACATGTCACGATTTGACAGATCCTTTACAACCTGAGTTCCTTGCCGACGCCCGAAACAAATCGATCGATCGAATCTCCATGGTGATTGATGATCAGAGAGTAGAATGTGATACCTTTGAAAGGCAGTTTTCAGCTTGTGATGTCAGACAAAATACTGGCCTCCATCACGGCGATAGCTGTGAAAACTGCACGAGGCCAGCAACATAATGAATTATTCGCGGAAAGATTGACTATTTCACTATTAGAATCTGTCGCGAACTTGAAAAAGGATCTGTGGCGAGAGAGTCACGTGTATATCATACACCAGAGTAGATGGAACCTTTCATAAAACCAATGCAAAGAGGTAAGATATTAGAAAAACGGGACGACAAGACTCACCGATCGCTAGGTGATCATCGTTGTGGCTGTCGTACGACTCGGAATTGCCTGTAGGAGGTGGTTTCCGGACTGCGGTGATATGTCTGGCCAGGGTGGCCAGCTTCCTGTACAAAGCACCGGCAGAAGACTGCCAGTGGACCCTATCCTAATAGTCCTCACGTATCATGCATGGCCTTGGATGCCAAGATTCCAACGCCACTAGCTGTAACGAAATCAGCAGGAGCCCGCCTTATCGGCGAATCAGGAGACGCACGTTCAAAATATAGTGAAAACGACAACTCAGTCTGGCAGGTTAGTGGCAGGAACAGTCCATGACCCAGTAAATGAAAGTTTGTGAAACACATACATTCCCTGTTGAGTAAAACGACCGTGGCGACGGACACGACACGGTATCGGTTCAAACTCAAGCGTACTCGATGAGTGCTCTTGAGCCCCTAGGATCTTGTTAAGCAATCTCATGCGTTCACATACCGTGCCGGTTCAATCCAAAGTCAAATACTAATCTACAATCCCTGACAAGTTATCAGAAAAAGGAGATATAGAAAGTCGAAACAGGAGAGAAGGAAGGGTCATAAAGGCATCGGGCATCGGCGGCAACTACGTGAGCTCTTACAAAGAGGACGGAAATAATACAGAAGCACCAATATGGTGGATACATAACACGAGGGAATCAGTTTAACCACATGCAAGTTACTGACAGGCAAGAGAAGAAGGCAAAATGTTGATCAGTGTAACTCTACGGACACAGCTACCTTGAGAGCAACACGAATAAGCCAAACCAGTGATCCCGGACGAACCCTTACACTTCGCGTTTGGTTGATGAAAAGACAATCATGCCGATTTGTCAGTAACAACTTTCAACATAAATCCATGGAAACAAGAAATAGATGTCATAATCTCGCAGTGGCTTGAATTCATCCTCAAAGATTGCATGATAGGGATCCATACTATTGCAATCGTTCAGACCCAGGTCCAGGGAAGCCGTCAACTTGAGATACCAAGGTAGGGTGAAGAGCGGAGCCTTCCGAGACCTCATAGGCAACGCCAAATTTGGACGATGACCTTGATTTGGACGATGACCTGGAAAGCGGAGCGAAAGGAGACACAGCCACTTCGCGGCCTCGGTTGGTCTTAATTTTAAATACTTAAGATATTCAAACTTGACGCAGAAAGAGTATAAAGTGCAGAACAGCAATGTTTTCCACTGACCTCATGTACACTTACTTCTCCACGAAACTGTCCACTACTTTAATCCACTGATTGTCGCACATCCCCTGTCTTCTCGATGTCAATGGCATCTACCGGGGTGCCTTCCGGTGAGGGCTTCGGATGTGTGCTGCCTCATGTTCTAACCACAGATCAAGTCCCTCAGAACCGTGACTATGATCATTATCTGAACCTATTGATGGTTCCTACAGCAAGGTGTGCGCTGCATTCGTCCATAATGCGTCCAGGTCCTGATGACTCCTGAATATAACATCATCCGCAGCGAGGAACCTCAGGTACACTATCCACCATGGGACTCGGAGACTCTCCTCTTTGTGTTTGACACCCAGTATGACTCTCACCAGATTCACCAAGCACAGTACGAGTAAACATTCAATCAAGTTGCTCCTTCTTTCTAACAATTTTTCAGTCATAGGTGTGTTGTATGAAATGGAACCAGTCATCCACGGCTCAATTTAATTTATAGCATACAAAAACCCCATGATCAGATTATACCATCGGTCCCATTTGACGTACACCAAATCGGCGATCCAGTATCTATCCCGTCCTTGCTTTCCATATTGAATACGAGCCACGGGAACTCCGTGACGTCGATGGCTTATTATGTTCATGGCATGGACTGGGATGTTACTCACTGGGACACTCGTATGATCCAAATCGACCATGAAAGCGGTACTGATTTGCATCCCTCTCTCCAACAGTCAACTACTTATCCATCAACTCCATGTTTTTCAAACTTACACTCACCGACTTGGAACAATGGCTACATCACGGAACCAATTGTTCCACATAATTCTCTTCCATATGAACCATTCACTCCAATTGCTCCGCACGCGACGTCAAATGCATTCCCAGAAACAGCTCCTCCCCTCCTCGCTTCCTTCTATCGCGGACCATACCATAAAGGTGCTACTTCCTCTTGCTCTGGGCGCTCGGCTCGCGCTGTCGAATACGGTGGGGTATGGATTGACGAAGAAGAGCTCCTTAAGAGTCTGACGAACTCTAGTGGAGAGCTCAATATCCACAAGTGTCTCTGGGAACTGGGCTCACCCTGTCACATCTGGATCAAAGGCGAAAAGTCATGCATCCACGCGCACCTCCAAAAGTGGCATGGAGTGGCACGCGGAGAGGACAAGACGCTGGCTCAGTGTCGTTGGTCTGGCTGCGGGAAGGTGATGCGAAAAGAGTCAGTCGCGAGGCATATCGTTAGCATTCACCTTGACGAGAAATGGGAATGCCAGGGTTGTGGAAAATCGATCGCTCGGAATGACGCATATGGTATGCATTCCAGGCGATCTGATTTCGAGGCGTGCCGGACGTCAGGTGCGTTGGTCACATATGCAGTTGAGACGAAGGTGATCAACGCTCGCGCTGCTCTGGATGGTGGTGGAAGTATACATTACGCTAGTGCAAACTTGAACTGACTTCAAAGATCTAGTCGCTCGCGTGGCGCAAATGACCATTAGATGATACGTGATTAGCTTGGTTTATCCTGTACAGTACATATTCGTCTCTCATGAAATTTAGGTTCGCAACGGAAGTATTAACGTTGACGCATGCAATATCCCAGCAAATAATTGTTTCCAACTATCCGGCAAGCTTGGAGTTTCTGAGTCGGTCACTTGAGACCTGCCTTTCATTTTCCCGATCCAATTGAGCTGCGGAGGGATCTCAGAGTTCATCAGATCCAAATTGTTCGCAACAACTTTGTGTCCGTCCTTCACATGCAGATCGTCAGCTGTCTGGCATAACTGACCAATTCGAGAAATCTGAGAAAGGATGAGACGAGACATTGAACAACGGTCCAGTTCGACGTGAAAGACTTCGTTTGATCTCGAGGTCACGTGATAGGGCTAACTTCAAAGGTCAGATATAATTGTGTAGATCTCGGAATAGCACATTGCCCATAGGTGTTACCCAGAAAATGGACAGCAGACGTCAACGGATATTTGGCGGCTGTACTAGGATTACGAAGAGAAAAGTGAGTGGGATACGTTTTATCGAGTGATATGCTTACCTGCAACGAAGAAAAAGTAAATTACAACTGTTTGGACGAAATAAGTGAGCTCGATGTCGACCTGCACTAGGTATCATTACGGAGAATGGGGATATATCTCACCGGGTACACTCACGAAAGATATGAGAGAGTGATGTGAAAGTGGTCATATTGGATCAGTGTGGATAGTATGGATAAGCCGTCGAATTGGTGATGGGCAAGGAAGGGGATGACTGAGGTGGGATGCTTTTATATATGTAGATGATCAAGTCCCACTGATATCTTATCCACGAACGTGTGCCCTATTTCTGACGCCGTATTTGGAATTTTGGGCCCACAGCCCCAAGTCTGGATGTATTAAGAAAACGTATAGCGCACCCATGTCGAACAGCCTTTGAAAATCGAGTTTGAAATTGAGAGTGGAAGCCTCTGCCACTATGTTCCCCAACTACCAAAAGTCCATACAGCCTAAATTTCAGAGAGAATGTCATGCAAGTGCTGATTCAACAACACTTATGCCACCCGGTAGTACTGACCACAATTCTAATGAATGGAGAAGACGTACCTGGTAATCGCTTTTCAGATGATCTTTGACCCGAGCAAATAAATTGTGTTGATAGCGCCAGGGGAGGTAATAAAAGCCTTCTAGGTCCAGCTGATCAGGATACGTACAAACGAAAACGACCTAAGTCAGAGGAAGGTTTGCTCATGTGGTGAAACTATCGAGCGAAGGTCCGACTGAGGGTAGAATGGGCGGATTACATAATGAAAGGCTGTCGTTGCGTAGAATTGGCATAGAGGAACTATTTAATAGGGGGGTTCAGAGTAGAAATCCGAGGCGGATTTGAGGTGGATTTGAGGCAGATTTGAGAGTGGATTTGGATAGCTGCAGATTCAAATCTGCTAGCTGTTTTGCAATCGGATTTCATGCTGGATTTCGTGAGAAGAATTAGTGACGGGATTTCGGCCATATTCATCTGAGTTTGAATATTTCCCGTGCCGCAGCGGCCCACGCGCGCGCCAGCGCTGGCTGTCTGTTGTCATCCTTCAAGTATTTCTCGTATTTCCCTCCATCCGCTTGCTATATCCTTTTGCTGAAAGTAATGGCTGGTATCAAAACCTCCTCGAAGCCCGTTTCCCGCACTGCAAAACAGAAGGCTGTCACTTCTCAGGTTGCATCTACTGGCTTTGACACACCGGCAAAGACTGTTGCTGCTACGAAGGCTACTGGATCACTGCATAAGGACAAGGAGAACATAAAAAAGGCTCAGGTTGTCATTCAGTATGTTTGGATGGATTTATGCTCGCGTTTTAACTGATATTTGATAAGCTGGGCCAAACCCGAGCATTTCCATTTGACAGATAGTCTTTTAACCCTCGTTGAGGACTCTGTTACATGGAAGGTTGCCCTTGGCTTTGACAAGGGGGCTTCTGTCAATCCAACTCCTACTGGAAAAGGGAAGAGTCTCAACCAGCATTACTCTGACATTGCAGAGATATTTTTTCTGGGAGACACATCTCTTTTTGATGCTGGTTTCATCAAAGGTGATCTTCCAATGTTGACAAGAGTGATCAAGAATCGTATGACCAGGTATGTAAATATCTTCTAATGCATAGTAGTCTTATTTTTATATTTCAAACCAGTCTTAAGTCAACATATGCTGAGCACCGTAAGACTCTTGGAGAAACTGGTCATGGTCTTGTCACTACATGTCATGCTGGTGATATTCAAGATGGTAGTGAGATGGCAAATGCATGGGGTATTTTCTGATAATCTTTTTTTTAATACTATGCTGATTGAAAGTTTAGATCTCATTAAGGAGAAGTTTCCTTGGTACCTCCGTATCAATGAGTTGATGGGTGGTAGTCCCATTTCAAGTCGAAAGGCTATCTCAAATAGTCAGTCCAGTCTTGATTTGACTGTTCTTGGCACTGAGAATGATGAAGTAAGTACTACTTTTTACATACTATAGTATTTTCATTTGATTTTTTAGGTGTTTTTACCATGGTCTCATACTCCAACTCCAATGCTGGATGAGGATACACCATCTCAAAGCATGGGAGCTTTGTCACCATTGAGTAACCTGTATGGTGATGATGCTGAGGATGATATTGATCCCTCACCCAAGCTAAAGTTGGTTATTCCATCCAAGCATTCTACTAGTGAGTCTACCAGCTCACAACCTAGCAAAAAGCGCAAGTCTCCTCAGGATCTCCTGAAGGAGGTGGCAGATGCAGAGCGAGATGCCCATCTTGCTATGAATGCAGTTAATGCCAAGCAGCGGATTGCTAGGGAGGAGATCAAACGTAAGTCAGCTCATGAGACAGCTATTACAATTGAAAGGATGCGCATTCAGGCTCAAAGTGAGCAAGCTGCTGCTGATCATGCTCATGAGCTGCAGATGATGGAGAAGAAGATTGAGCTTGCTAGAATTCAAAGTGGTACTTTCCATTCTTCTTTTGCCATTGACCCTAGCCTTCAGTAATTGCTATTTTCTACTTCATTTTCATCATACCCCATGGTTTTACTAATGTCTTTTATGTTTTATTATATAAATCTTACATTTTTTTGATTTACAGTATGGATATTCACTTAATCCATCTATCAACTAACACACATAGATTTTCCTTCTGCTTTGTCTACTGTTGGCCATATAGAAATCTGAATAGTTCCAGTTTCATTTCCTCACATCTGATCCTTCCCTTTAACAACTCAACATTTCTTCCCTCTTCTCTAACTCTCTCTTCCTCTTCAGCATGTTCCTCTCTAGTAGCCATCCATTCTGCATACTGTTTCTGTTCCTCAGCCATAATACGGAGCCCTTTTTGGAAAAACTGATCATGAGTGATATTAATCCCCTTTTGATAACCCAATGTGAAGGAATGTAGATGAAGGCAAGAGATTATCCAAAGGCAAGCATATTGAACATGTTCTTCTGTATTCAGCTGAACTCAAAGACCTTGTAAAGACTGCCAAGTTCCCTTTAGATATCCAATGGCATGTTCAGAGTGGATCCGTATTTTGGAAACATAGTAGTTGTAGGTGGTATTTTCCTCTGTATCTTTTTCAGGTCTAGGGAAAGAATAAAAATTATATATTTAGTTGATTAAAATGAAGCTCACTTTTTATATGGAATTTGACACCAATCATGAAGAGGATATGCTGTATCAGCAAAAATCCACTCATCAGGAGCTAGTAAAACTTCATGCTCCTTAATGACACGTGTTTCAGAAAATGCAGTGGAATCATGTTGACTTCCTGGAAGTCCAACAGAGTAGTCCACAATACGAAGGTCAGGAGTAGATACAATCTATAAATAGATTAGATCTGTTGATGGAAAATATTCAAACATACCTGCACATTCAAAGAGTAATTGGACTTGCGATCATAGAAAGAATTGCCAAAGTGACCAGGGTGAGAGTAGAGAGGAACCAAGCTCCCATCAACCATTACCCATCCATTTCGCCATGCTGGACAAGAATTATTTTCAACCCATTGCTTTGCCTCCTCCTTCTCTTCCTCTGAAGGCCAGTAAAGTGCAGCATTGCGAAATGAAGGGTGACAAATTGCTGTCATAATCCGATTGGTTACAAGCCGAACAGTCCCATAGCCAATCCCAGCCCACAGAGCAACCATGGTTGTGCTAATTGCATTACCATAGTGTCCAAACCGATATAGAGCAATGGCAAGCTGAGCTGCAACAGATAGCTGTTGTGGAAAGTTGGACTGATTTTGAAACACAGGATCATCTTGAAGAGCATCCAGAAGAGCATCAAAGCACTGTGGAGTCATCCGAACATGTGCTCGGAATATATCTGGATGCTCCTGTTTCCAATCTGTGAGCAGAAGTTGCAAACTCCTGCCATTTTTGATGATTGGCTGCCGATCAACAAGATACCTCCTGGAGTAGAGTATGCCAAGGAGACGTAGCATAGACCCACTTGCTGTAGGCAGTTCATTTGAATCTGGCCCAGAATCAGATGAACTGCTCGAATCAGAGCTTTCAGAACTGCCAGAGCTTGATGATGTGGCAGGAGCTACAAGGGTTTGGAATTCGGCAATAAGGGAAGCAAGATAGCCATCTGTGAGTACTTCTGCAAGCTGCTGGCGCTCGGGTTGAGTGGGCATTGTGACGGGACAAGCAAAAGATCTGTTATCATAGAGTAAATTGATTGACTCGATGATTTTGATCATATTCAAACTCCGACAGCGTGCCGTTGCGCACAGAAGCAACGGCACTCAAATCCAACTCAAATCCACTACCAAATCTGGGTTTGTCAAAGTACAAAGCGAATTTGGCTGTAGGAAATCCATTTTCAAATCCGCCCTCAAATCCACCTCAAATCCGCCTCGGATTTCTACTCTGAACCCCCCTATTGACTCCCCATATGGTCTCACTGTTGGACCGCGCTGGTATCATATGTGTACATGTCATCTACTAGTCTCTTCGTGGAACGATAAAGTATATGCATGGTAATTTGGTAAATACAAACTCCTCGACAGCTTGACAAGTCTTCAAAACTGAATCGAATGATCGTTTTGACATACAAGACAAAACAACACGAAGGGCCAACGGGAAATTGTTTACCTTCGCGGTGACGATCGTGTGCCAGCTTCTGTGCGGGAGTGAACCTGATGTCGATGGCTCTCGTGTATCAAGCATGTCCCAGAGCAGGATTCTAACATCACTGCAACGAAACAGGGCTATCAGATATATTAGTAAGAATTCCTCGACTGGTCTGGGTATGTACACACCTGCCGATGCCTGCCAGAAGTTGCCGTTGCTTGAGAAAATTCTACGGTGAAACCAGAAAGTCTGGCGGCGGGGCACAATAATGCAGATAAATGAAAGCTTAATATAACGTACCTTGGCAATCGGTAATCTGAATAATCCCAGATGCAATGTCGCTGGTGCTCAGTTGTGCCTTTCCGGAAAGACCGCCTCAGCAGAAGTCGCTAATACCATTTCGACACGAGGGAAACGTAGAGCTATTACGAAGGATTTTGGTGTAACCTCAAGGAAAGCCCGCTTAGTACCAATAATGTACTATGTGATCAATGGATGATGATAGATAACTCGAGTTATCCGCATGTATCCACAATCCAGAGATATGAAATATATGTGTCAAACCATCGAACAGACCAAGGAAAGGTTCGAAGATAAACTTGAGACTCGAGGAAAGGAGAGCCACGAAAAGCGCGCGAAACTATCAATGAAGTCGGAACAAGAAGGACGGAGATACAATGCAATGGGAAGACGGTTTGACTGCACGCGAGCTATACAATACACCCCAAAGATGACAGAAACCAATTCTGAATCAGAGCAATGGATAGCCGAAGATTCGGAGGACACACACCTCGTCGAGCAGCCACGTCAGACTCTCTGAGTTCGGCAAGCCAATATGGCAGATATAGAGGAAAGAGGACGAGGAAGAGCCCCAGAATAGTGAAGTAGTATGAATATATTTCATAGAACTTGATAGACGTCAACCTGATATCATGTATGATCTGCTTGGACGTCCGGACAATCACAGCTTCTAGACCATATTCTTGTCTCTATGCAGATCTGCCTCATGAGAGCCTCCTGAGCATCTTCACGATCTGATCACGATCGGATATCGATGATATACAAACTACGCAGGCAAGGTATCAGAAAGAGATCGGCAAACAATCCATTATATTGAAGAACGCCTGGACTAAAACTCTCAGTCCGGCGCGGCACCGAAGCGAGTGAGGAAAGAAGAGAAATCCTGCGACCATTGCGTTTCCAGCGTGACCTGAAAGCAAAGTAGAATACGGATTTGAGGTCGAACTTGAAGAGGGGACCATGCATAATACGGTGCCTAACGTTGAACGATAACCCAGGGATGTGGGGGCGAGAGGCGCTGATATTTTGAATTCGTGTTCAATTACACGCCAGTGAGCGGTCAAGGTGAGGCATAGAGGTAGGGTCGAACTTGCCATTAAGTCGGAGGAAGGGATTAATTGAAGATATCAAAATTACAAAGGGAGAAAAGACTGCAACCAGCTTTACCAGATGCGGACTGATGGGGGAGGGATGAGGAGGCGCGGGACGTGGCGATAGCTTCTCAGTACGTAATTGAAATGACCTTATACGGTCCAGCAGCCCATCTCTTCCAGCTCTTCCACAACTTACCAGGGGCTGCACAACAAGAGTATAAAACCATGCAAAAACCGCCACATCTTTGTGCTATCAAACACGATTCTTTCTCTACGGACACTCTGCTGCCACAGAATAAATCCTCCCTGGTCCAACTCGGTGCTCTCCACTGCGTCGACATCATCTACCAGTATGCCTTTCGACGAGAGCGTCAGACGTAAGCCCCTCTGCCCTGTGAACGTAGTATATTTCAACCTTCATTTTAGTTCCGAATCACTGTTTGACCACGCCGATCTTCCCAGTGGATAGCGAGGACCTTCAACTATACAGAACGACCTATTATTCTTTTACGGATGATACTTGGGTACTCGATCCTCTTTCTAGTCAGGATCCTAGCATGCTTGAACCACCATCCATCACCAAGTACGCTGTGTGAAATGGGATGATCTGTTAATGGCTTAATTCACTTTGTAGCATACAAACACCTCGCGACCTCGTCTTACGCGCCTCTTATAATGCACAGTTGGTCGATGAAGTGGGACCTTCCCCATTCCAGCCTACTGGATTTAATCCGACGCATGGTGATTTCCTGACGCCGACCGCTTGTCCAGGCCAGAGTGCGACTCACAAGAATAGTCACAATCCAGTCGATCCATCCTGGTCTTTGTGGTCGACATCATTTAATCACAAATCTTTCCTTCCCCTCATTCGGCAGGAGAACTGTACCCATTTTCAACACCCTGTTATCCAGCAGAGCATTTACCCTTCCTCCGCCTGCTCTTCTGCCACGGCATCATTTCCATCCTCGTACTTGCCAACCAACGAGAAGACCATGGAGTCGTTCATTTTACCTCATTTTCCTTCATATCAGCCATTCACTTCAATGGGGCCCAACACGATGTCGCATGAGTTCCCCAAAGCAAGTCCTTATTCTTCTCTCTATCGTGGGCCACGTTATGAAGGCACCGGTTCCTCTCGCTGTGCGCGTTCTGCTCGGGCGATCGAGTACAACGGGCTATGGATTGATGAAGAGGAACTCCTTAAAAGCCTTACAAATTCGGGTGGGGAGCTCAACATCCACCAATGTCTCTGGGAACATGGTTCCTCGCCATGTCACATCTGGATCAAAGGCGACAAGTCATGCATCCACGCGCACCTCCAAAAGTGGCACGGAGAAGCGCCTGGAGGGGACAAGACACTGGTTCAGTGTCGCTGGTCTGGTTGCGGGATGACGATGCGCAAAGAGTCGATTGCGAGGCACGTATTGAGCATTCACCTCAATGAGAGGTGGGAATGTCAGGGCTGTGGAAAGTCGACTGCTCGGAATGACGCCTACGAACAGCATGTCAGGCGATCTGATTCCGAGATGTGTAGAACGTCGGGGGCGTTGGTCACGTATGCAGTGGAGATGAGGATGATCAATGCTCGCGCTGCTCTGGATGGTCGTGGAAGGATACGTTACGCCGGTACAGACGTGGACTAACGTTCAAAGTTAGTTGCTTTTGTGGTACGACGACGGTTGGATAATCTGCACAGTGACAGGGTCGGTTTGAAATTGTCATACTGTACAATACATGGTGGTCGGTCGTCCTTTTTGTAACATATGGGATCGTGGATTCGATATATGACATTGCAAGTAAAGTTTCCTTATGACAGGCATATTGTCTTCACACTAACGAGGAGGCTCTATCCAGAAATTCGTTCATAGTTTCACAATCGAACTATTTGAGTAAGGGTATCGGTTCGAGGAAATGGTATAACAACATACCTCCCTGAGCACCTGGTGCCTGAAGGCATGAACAAAGAAGCTTGATGCTAGCCTGCACGGATACCGAATGTTGTTTACGCGACTTCCCCGGCCCGGCTCGGGAACCTGGGCTTGGACTCAGGTCAGCGTCCAACATGCCCATGCTCTATGATACCCGCACCCATGCTATGAGCCCTCGACTTGCCCTGGCCGTCGTTATCACATGTGGCGAGTTGGTAGTGTGAGGATGCGAGTGTGGACGAGATGACAGGTACACCTCGACTAGTCTGCACCATTGTTGTGGCAGGTGGACCGAGTGTGAGGGAGCGACTCGCCTCATCCACGCCAGCATCATCGTAAGCAAACCGTGTGGTTGGGCGCAATGGCGACCGACTTGCCCTCCGGCTTCGCCACCGTCATCAGCACCTGTTGTATGGCGTGCGGTGGAGCAGTGAGTGTTGATGCGATAAAGCATTGAATTTCAAAGGGCGATGTGGTGCGAACGACGCTTGCTCCCTTCGTCGTTGTGGCGTATGGTTTTGGAGCGTCGTAATAGGGAAGTGGTGGCGTACATATTGGATTGGTGGGTGTGAGGTGAGATGGTGGCGATAGCAATGGGCATGGTGAGCAAACGGTGACGACGACGTATGTGATTCGCTCATGTCGTCGTTGCTGCCGTGGATTTGTCAGCGCGAGGTTAGTGATAATGGAAGCGACGAGGATAGGCGAACAGCAACGACAACGATGCGGTAATGATGACACGGCTATTCGGATGACACAGCTATCATCGTAGTCTACCAGTTTATAAAGTCGCAATTCTGGTCGCAATTACTATTTTGTGTGAGAATTACCGAGTACGGCTCCGACGGTTCGGGCTTCACAAAACCCCAAGCCGGTCCGAGCAAATCACTAAGTAGTCCGACTCGCGAGCTACAGTCATGCTACTTGATGCATCGGAGGGTGATGAAGTGACAGAGGAACTTGAAGATGAGCGGGAGAGCGATTGAGCATCATCACCAGACTGTTTGCTTCGCTCGGGAAGCTTCAGCTTAATTTTGAGTGGTGCGGCCATGATCCTGACTTGAAATCGGTGACTCTTCTCGCCCTTTATGCCCTGGAACTCAATATCAACTTCTGGAGTCGTATGAGATCAAAGAAATCATGTCAGATGACTCAGATCGGTCATACCCAAGTTGAAGGCAGTAGGCAGCCCCATCGCAGTTCATAACAGCGATCTCAAATAAATGATGTCCCTAAATCTTATGTATGTACAGTGGACAGTGGGATTACAATTGATGATGGTGATGTCGAGAAAATATGTTCCTAAGCCCTTCAGCAGGCAGCAGCATCGACACGGTTGGCGATGGTGATCTGAGGTAAATGATGTGTTCCTAAGCCAGTGGGCAGCGGCAGCATCACAGTTGGCGACGGCGATCTCGAGTAAATACGTTCCTAAGTCCTGTGTATAAATTGACGGAGGACCGTGAGTCCGTGACGGAGGCACAAGTAAACAATAGCATGATCTACTAGGTAATACCATATACTAGACCTGGACTCAGACCCGCGGAACACCGCCAACCCGTGGTGTATGCGGGCAGGTTGGGTGAACCAACGCCGAGGGCGGCGACGGTGCCCGCACAGGGCAAACACCGCGGTGTCCGGGAGACAGTACAAACAAATATAAACAAATGAGCCTAGGCACTGTAACTTTGATTCGGTCCCTTCTACCATTGAATTAGATCATACTACATGGTGAGTCTCACAGGTGACAGATTCATTGACACTCAGAACTGTGCTGTGATTAAAATAGGAGAAACATTAGACTCGCCCTCTACGACAGACTCGAAATAGCTGATTTCTTGCCGAATGAACATGACTGCCGTTCATCTCTGTTTCTAGCAACACGGTAACATACGACGTTCGGATTCCCCGTCAACTGTCCATGTCAGTTTCATAAAATCGGTCATCCGATAAACCGGCTGGTCACATCGCCGGCTGACCTGTCACCGTCATGAGTGCTCCGAAGTATTCATATACCCTCCATTCGCATCCTCAAGTTCTATTCCTCGTTTACCATGATATCTGCCTCCATTGCAGCTGGCTTGATAGCCCTTGCTCTTGCCTCTATCTTGTTTAAGCATTACACCCAGCCTTCGTTGTCCAAAATTCGTGGCCCCAAGCCCTCGTCGTTTCTACTCGGTAAGTCTCCTCTATTTAATGTTACACTCGTTGACATCTTCTAGGAAATCTACTTGAACTGTTCCAGAGTCCTGTTGGTCAATTCGACTTTGCGTGGCAGCGTCTCTACGGGGATGTTGTCCGCTTTAAAACTGTCTTTGGAGTAAGTGCAATTTATTATATCCGTTCCTCTCGCATTCAATTATATGCAGGGGGACCAACTTCTGGTCGCCGATCCAAAGGCACTGTACCACATATTTAACAAGACAGAGTACGGTTATTCGAAACAACCCAATCTCCGTGTCGTCTCTACGCTTTTGGATGGAAAGGGAATTGCTTGGGCCGATGGTATCATATTGTGCTCTATCATTCCATTTAGATTTTGATCATTGACGCATTGACAGGAGAAGTACATAGGCGCCACAGGAAGGTCCTACTCCCGGGTTTTGGCGTTCCGGAGACCAAAGCTTTCTTGAACATTTTTCAGGGATGTGCTGAATCCGTATGTGCATGGATGTCAAGTCTTGTTTGCCACTCGGCTGAGCCTCCTGGAATACAGCTGTCCGCCAGATGGATGGAGATCGTTACGAGCAGTGCAGACCAGAAAGCCGTCATCAATATCCCAGCTTGGCTCTCTCGTGCAGCGCTAGATATAATTGGTCAGGGTACGTGGTTGTTCCCATACTACACGATGTTTCTTCGAGTTCCCACCAGCTGCTTTCGATGTCCAATTTGGTACCCTTCAGGACGACAATCATCTACTGACCAGACAATGTAATAACGTGATGTTAGTTCTCTCCTTCGTGGCACATTCGTATCATCGTGTGACTTTGTTCTCACAGAAGCGATATCTTCGGACGTCCCTCGGCAAAGCAGATCTTCGTACAAGCGATGACGATGTATGTTCCATCATTCATACTCGAGTGGTTTACTCTGTACGGATCCACTCCTCGGCTCCGGCGTGCACGCGAAGTGAAAAAGATAGCCACCGAAGTGGCAAGAAATCTGATTCGAGAGAAAGCCGAGAGTTTGTTAGCGGGCAATGGAAACAGAGATATCTTCAGTTTACTTGGTGGGTAATGATCGTATTTTCTCGTATACTCTTCCGATCATCAATCTGGCATAGTCAAAGCCAATATGGATTCAGATGCAAAAAACAAGCTGACGGAAGAGGAACTTTTCTCCCAGATGCGGTAAGAGTTTCATCTTTTTTTCCATTCATTTCCTTGATGATCGACAGCACGGTTATTGGCGCGGGAAGTGAAACTACGGCAAACTCGCTGGCCTGGATCCTCTTGGAACTAGCTAGGCACCCCGACATACAGTCCAGACTCCGCTCTGAGATCCGTCAGACGGAGGCTGCTATACGTGCACGTGGAGATACACAGTTTATGTCATCGGATTTCGATGCCATGCCTTATACTGTGGCGGTGATCAAGGTAGGTTGATTCTCACATTCTATCCTGTGGCTTTATTAAAATACGCCTTCTCGACCAGGAAGGGTTGCGGTATCACTGTGCAGTCCCTCATGTATACCGTATGGCCAGCAAAGATGATATCCTCCCACTTTCTCGAGCCGTCAGCACAGAAACAGGCGAGCTGATCAATGAAATCATCGTTCCAAAAGGTACACGTGTGGTGATTTCAATTGCGGCGTACAACCGGTCAGGCATGCCCTTCTCAACCGTGTACCATCACTTATCATTGCCCATACCCATAGTAACGCAGAGCTTTGGGGAGCAGACGCTCACGAGTTCAACCCCGACCGATGGTTGAACGGCATTGCAAGCGGAAAGAAATCCGTGTCTGTCGGAGTCTATTCAAACTTGTAAGGGGTATTCCCACATTGCCCGGTCATTAACTCACCAATACCTATACCAGGATGACATTCTTGGCCGGTGCTCGCTCGTGTATAGGGTGGCGCTTTGCGTAAGTGGCTTTACTTCCTGAAAAGAAGGTGAACTGATCGCAAAACGGGTGTCTTAGCTTGATCGAGATACAGGCGATTCTCATCGACATTGTTGGCAAATTTGAGTTTGCGATGACGGACAAGGCCGAACAGATTCGGCGCGAGCATTCCTTAGTGATGATTCCGATGGTCGAGGGGGAACCTGAATTGGGTTCCCAACTCCCGTTGGTCGTCTCTATCGCAACACGTGAGGATGGAAACTGAGGCGCTGGTTGTACGTTACTCTCTGCGTACTTTCTGATTTCATGGTATTGTATTTGTTGTTATGTTCGGAGCCTCAAGACAACCTGACTGCGTGGTACCTCAAATGCACCGTATTGCCAATGTAGATGATATCCTTGTTGCTTCGTGAGATCGTTCAATTCCGCCGTTCCATCGCTCGTGCTCCGGTCCACCTGGCCCAATAATTTTCTGGAACTTTCTGCGCCAAACGTGGTTGCATGCAGGAGAGGGGCAATAAACCTCTGATTGGGATTTTAGATCCTGTCTGTCAGCGAAACCTGAATGCTTGCATCTAGCAGGATAAGGTTTATACGAGCATTGGCGTGATAGATACATCGTGGATACACACTTCGACAATTAAATGGGATGGAGAATTGGGCCATTTCCATTTCAACACAGATTTCCCATTGTTTCTCGGAGACGCCTAGCAGCTGTACCGATGCACCCGATATGGCTGACGTTCCGAGCGTTAGTCTATGTAGAGAAGAGAACGACAAACTCACTTCCAGATTACTCCTTGCGCTCAGCCATACACACAGGACATAGCACCGGGGATCGGTGTTCCTCGATCTTGGTCACAATATGACCATGGGCGTAATCTCCGCAAATTTCGTGTCCACAAGCCTTGATCAGAACTGGGTCGTCCTCCGGGAAGTCGTCTAGACAGACTCCACAGTGATACTGACGTTGTGAGGCCTGGAAGAGCGTCTACTTTTGGTTAAGCAAAATGTTATTTTCGGAATCGAAGGTAGCCGCAGCCTAGCCCACAGCTAAATGGTAAAAATCATGTTATCGTTCTTTTCACCCTCACTGTGGTAGAGGGAACAAGAAATGTTACGCAGAACACGTATTCCAGCATCTTCGCGATATGATCAGGACTGGGTGAATCATAGTCCGTGGAGGTTAACTTCATCGACTCTTCGAAGAGAGGAATGCGGTATACGTCCTCTGTCTCCAGGCAAGGGTCAGACGTCCATTTGCGACAGATTGCAAGGGCACTCTGTGCGTCGTCAAAGAGTGAGTCAATCGGCTTCTCCGCGAAGCAGGCTATACGCACCTCGACCGTCTTCCTAGAAGATAACTGCCCAATTATTTTGGATGAGACGCGAGTATTCCCCTTGATCACGAACGCGAGTCTTGCAAAGTTGAGGGCACACAGAACACCGGCAGTGATGTCCCTCTCCTGCTCGGAAGACAGGTCGTCAAAGGATAGGACGCGCAGATGGCTTGCCAAGATATCAGAAATAAATTTGTGGAGTTCCATTTATTGATGGGCTGAAGCTGAAGTCGGAGCCAACTGTTAGTGGTGTACACATCGTCGTTGTCGTGATCAACTCGCGGCCCGGCCGTTTTTCCCACTCTCGAAACTTGATCCGATGCTGCAGGCCCCGAGGCAAAGGCGACCTTGACTCTCGTCCCACACATTCAACGAAACGACCGAGACTCTCACACCTTCGACGAAATGACCGAGACTTGCGACGCGCCGACACCTCAAACATGATCGTGGCATTGGGTTTTAACTTTTCTCTACCCACTGCTCGCCTTCTATGGCTTGCAAAAGCTTTCCTTTACACTCATCCACCTCTGGAACCCCGGTGAGCCTTGTATTCCATTCTCCAATTCTCCCCAGTTCTCGCGAACTTTGTCGCTTTTGTCCTTGACATCATGTTTGTCGGAGTTGCTCATCTTGCTGTCCATCTCCAGTGTGGATTTCTTCGTGGAAGAGTCTCCGACGTGAACACCGGGATTGATCTTTCGAAGATGGAGGCAATCGTATCCTTCGAGGTTCGTGGATGCTTTGTTGGGTTTGTGACTATACGAGCGTTCACGCGTCTGCCTGCGTAGGACTCTTATACGGACAGCGGGAAACAGGGCGGGGGACCCCTCGCACCACCCGTCATAATCCCTCAGCACCCTTTCGCCGGTCTGCGCTCGACCAACGGAGAAGTGTGGATCAAACGTATAGCAAACAGTATCCACGCTACGTTTATGGACTACGCCGTAAGTGTGCACAGTTCATGGTAATAATGATACTGAATTTCTACAAGCGGTCCAGTGCTGTAACGAACATCTCTCTCTGGCCGTATCTGAGGGATTTTGTCATACAAAGTGAGATGACGCGCTTTGGAAATATGTTGCCCTCGCATATATTGATCTCTTCCCACAGCGACTACATTCCTCGAGCAATCCAACCAGCTTGGTCCGGACACTACACTATATACAGTCTTTTTCGCTATCAAGTCAGTTTCCGTTCCCCTCTCCAACGTAATTCTTTTCACTTACGACTCCGGACAGTGACTGGGGAGATACCTTTGGTGGGCGCGCTTGAAACTGTGTCGAAGCGACCAACAAACGATTATTCGATGATCTGTAGCTGACGGAAACCACCTCCACGAAGCAGCGCGGGATCTCCCCCGTCAGATGGATCTCCTCTACTAGGCCCCTACCAACGCCCGCAACTTCCTCGTCACCGACGTATATGTTCTCGGCACCAATGACATATGTAGCGACGCGTGGCTTTGGCTCGTCTTCGATGGTCTGATTGCACTTCGGGCGCGCGATCCCCCGCTCAACATCGCGTTTGTGAATTTCACGACGATTTGGGACGGAGTATTAGGCCCCAACCCTGGTTATCGGGCATTCGGGTATAGCGCGGACGCATGTAATCCGGGGCCGACGACGTGCGACAATTGTGGGGATACAGACCATTATTTCTATTGATTTATCGAGTGCGTTTCTTTTTTTTCATCTATCGAATATATATTTATTAGGAGCTGACGCGCTAATGTTATTGCATAAAACAACAGACATCCGTCGAAGGCGACGCACAAGATCATGGCGGACTACGTCTTGGAGGTATTAGATCACTGTCAGGTTCCATAAAGGACCGACGCTTCACTTGCTTTTTTTTCCTGTATTCCATCACCTGAACGTTTTTGTGGGAAGGTAAATCTGTTGTACTCTGCGTGTACTGTTCAACTCCCCTTGATTTATTGCACTTATTATCATCGTTTATGGTCATGACTGTGTTCTGGACCGTCATCATTCTAGCTTGCAGATATCGTGTGCAGGCCAGCTCGGTATGTTTGTTACTCTAATTCCAAGTCTCTGTTTTCCCGCTCTCGTCGTTCTTCCCGCGTCAACTTGCATGAACCTCAGGATACGGAGACACTGGGGATCCAGATGTGAAATCGCCAAGGATGGACGACGTTCAAAAATTTGTTGTAGCAGCTAGACGCCAAAAACTCGCATCTCGGAAAGAGCATAGTATTTTCTTGTCGTGCGTAAACGTACGACACAGTGCTCTTTATTCTTTACCGTGGTCTGACTGACGGAGGTGCATTATAGGTCGCTAAGTTGGTATCTGAATTTCGACGCCGTAACCACGAATTCTCCGTAAGTAATCGTGTCCAAGCTATCATTCCTAGTTAGATACGCTGGTAAGAAACGACCGGCATGGAGAAAGGTACGTGCTATCTATAGGATTGGTGTGAGATTCCCGACGCTGTCCCATTTCTTGACCTATTTCGGAGGTCCGACCACGAATTGTTCAATTAGTACCAGGACGAGGTGAGTCCATTCATTCATGATGGATTTCACCTTGTCGGAGTGTGTGGAGCGAAATGGACGGGCGAACGAAGGCGTTCGCCACAGATTCGTGTTGACGTTTATCCTCTAATAGTCAGAATCCTAAAAGGTGGCCGCGACGGCGGCGACGCTTGTCATCATGTGATATCGCTAGATCGTCAATATCCGATACGACGCGTCCACAACCTAAACCGGTGCGTGATGGCAGGTACTTGATTCCCGTGTGCACCATCACAGGCAGAAGACTACCGTCCAGTCATTTCGCCCTCCCATGTGCCGAGCTCCAGACCCGACGCCGAATGAATTAAATAACCACAACATCTAACTGGAACAGGTCTCCGCAATCAGTCTCCCATCTCAAGGCTGCGATTCAGATTCGGTGCAGCTAAGCGGTCACTAAAAGTGAATTTTTGGAGTACGACTGAAATCAACACACTGTCCGGCCCAGCTGCACACCTAAATCACCGTCACAAATGACAAGAATCTATGCAACGTCCTTCGACAGTACGATCTCCAGATCGGATAGTCTCGCTTTTGAAGATGGTGATTTGCTGTTCTCGCGTAGTAGTAACGATGGTGAGATTCGGGATGGAACGTTTTGCTGATGCGTTCACAGCCTGTTCGACATCGACTCTCCAATGAAGGTCGCAGAATGGCCTGTTCTTATCATGAGAAAGATAATAGTCAATGCAGGTCAGCAGACTTGTGAAGAATGTGGGAGGACGATCAAAAAAAGTTGTGTGGATACGTGGTCAGGGATGGAGCATTCGACATGTGGGGGTAAGATCCTTTATATGTGTGACGACTTTTCACTGCCCACATTGACGCGCCTTGCCATCTGTCTCCTGCACCCGCTGCAGAACCTTCGTGTCCCATCTATCTATATTAGCCTTCGCACAGCCAAGAGACACAAAGGTAAATGCAATGACTCGGACTCAATAAGAAGATGGCCAGGACTGCCAGTAACTTGGATAAAGTGGAATGGGAAATGTGGAGGCGGCATGAAAATGAATATATCGTTGTTAGGTAAGATCTTGGATATGGTACAGCTGGGGGGGAAACGATTTACAGATGTGCAGTGGGCGCTGTTTGGCTGGGGCAGCCAGCATGCTGCGCAGACCGCGTGGGAGATAACAGGACCCTATCCTCATAGTAGCCCTAGCGGGATTGCGGGGGTTACAACGGCATTATAATGATAAAACACAGGATGGCATGAGTGACGGATTGATATGCCAATCAAGGGAAGACACGTTCCAAAATCCAGTACTGATAGAATTGTAATGACAAAGCTGGAAGTCTGGCGGACAGGTGCCATCAAGGCTTGAGCGGCCCATAAGAACTCTGTAAAAATAAATCGATGGCCCAGAGACTGAACGTCGTTGTAATCAGCCTACTAGTGCAATATTGATGGATTTCCCGGCGTTGGACCGGGAATATGCTGTGTCGGTTGAATTCCTCATGTGACAATGATATGCTACATAGTTCCAGAGGTGAGAGTCATGAGACCCGATCAAGTAAGAGAGTCTATTTACAAATGGTACACGTATATTATATCTATGCCAACAGATAAAATCCTACAGTGGGATCAGAAGAAATGCCGAAGAATACAAATAAGGTGAGCGGGAGTAATGAACATAGCCGCACAAATGTAAGAATCTGAGAAGGGCGACCAGAGTATGCTCAGTGAATAAAGATTCGATATAGTGGTCCCGGGGAACAACGAACCACATAAGTGCGTGATTTGACAACCTCGTGAACGTAGATCTTAGTAGACCCTCGGGTTACGTCTTTTAGAAATTCACTTTGTAAAAGGTCGTGTTTAACAGCTACGCAGTATTCAGTGGTGAAAGCGGGACCATTGAAGATAATGATGAACAGTGGAATGGATCGGCCATTCGGAGCCCTTGAAAATGAAGGCATTAAGTTAGCCTTCGTTGCCATGACCTAACGAGGTCAAGAGCCTAAGGAACACGTAACAGGAGGTAGCGACCAGAAAGGAAGGAGAGAAAGAGAGAATCTCTGTGACGGCACGCCACTGAAGAACAACTTCGATCGTGCATACACAAAGATGCAGACAAAACAGAGAAAAGTTTTACACGATGCGTCGGAGCTCGCAGGCGGCGGCATAGCAAAGGTGGGGAATGATGAATCCGTCATCTTAGAGCCAACAAATAAGGATATTCTAGTTGAGGCCGCGTCAGGATAGTAGTCGCAACACGGGCAACACGGGGAGGTACAACACGCCTAACCAACCTTGAGAAAGATATGGCTGCAACTTGTGCAATCATAATCCGAGAAAGAAAAGTAGCAATTCGTCAATAGTCATTGCGCAAGGGAGAATGGGATGATGGCGGACGACCACAGAGTTCTTGAGCCTCGTCAGAGATCACAGAGATGAGCAACGCCGTCGTAGGCACCGCACGGACTTGCAGGGCGCTCGGAGCATTCGTCGGTGCTAACATTGGACGGAAAATGTTGGTAAGACACTAGTTGCACGAAACAGGACGGCATGGCTTGACGCTGGAATGTTTCGGCCTTGCTGGAGAGCGGGGGTGAAGGTCCAAAACGGAGACGGACCAATCTGCGGAAGACGCGAGGAGGGCGTGTCCGTCAGGGGTAGCTGCTAGATCAAATTTTGGATGTCCGGGATGGTCTAGACAATCCAGGAAGTACGCATACATATTGTGCAAGGAAAGGGAGTGGTGGTGGTTTTCAGAGATCAGGCAAGGTAAAAAAGGATGACGCACGATCACACACCCAACTTGAAATTCCACGTTCTTGTTGCTCGCCCGGCTCAGCACGGTCATAGAGGCTTGCGTTTTCCGTGTCTGGTGTATCAGATGTACAACCTCCTTCCCCCTCTGTTGGCCCCGGGACCAGTACTCATTGGCATCCCTCCCTCCCACAGTCAAACATCTACCTATCTCCTTCATACTCTTCAGCCATGACCCCACCCCCATACTCGAATGGAAGCTTCCCGGAGTCATTCATGCCACAACACGCTCCTCTACATCAATCGTTCGCTTTAGCAGGACCCCAGACGGCATCAAATACGATAATCGAAACGGCTTGTCGTCCTCACCCTTCTCGCTATCGCAGACGCGCAGCTGCCGATTCATCCCGTGTTAGGCGTTCCGCTCGCACGATCGAGCACGATGGGGTATGGATCGACGAAGAAGAGCTTATCAAAAGTCTGACAGAACCTAGTGGAGAGCTTAACCTCCACCAATGTCACTGGGAAGAGAACCACTCACCGTGTCACCTCTGGATCAAGGGCGACAAGTCGTTTATCCGTGCACATCTCCAAAAGTGGCACGGGCAGACGCGAGGAGGGGACAAGACGAGGGTTCGGTGCCGTTGGTCAGGTTGTATGAAAACTATGCAGAAGGAGTCAATTGCGAGGCACATTGTCCGTGCTCACCTTGACGAGAGATGGGAATGCCAGGGTTGTGGAAAAGAGATCGCTCGGAACGACGCCTATGGACAGCATGCTAAGCGATCTAGTTCCGAGGCATGTCGAACGTTGGATGCGTTGATCTCATATTCAGTTGAGACGAAGGTGGTCAAAGCCCGTGCAGCTCTGGATGGTGGTGGAAGGGTGCGTTACACTGGTGCAAACATGGATTAATTTTATAGTCAACCCTTCAGCCACCCGTGTCGAAATCACACATACTCAGCTTGACCATTATAAACCAGTTTGTACTATCATTTTCCCATCAAATGTAATGTTAGATGAGTCCGATGTGAACCCAGTAGTACATGATGCAAGAAAGACTATCTAAGATACTTTGCTATACATTCCTGGAGCCGATAACGACAATGATGAGGATTGGATGATCATTTGCTGTGACCCACTTTTCATTTTCGCTGACCAACGGAAGTAGTCTCAGAGACAACGCGACTGCAGCGCTTGAAGCACAATATGCGGACCCGGAGGAGAGACACTCTCCAGTGCAACCAGCTCAAATAATACGAAACCATTACCATTCACCATCCGAGTCCCCCGATCACACTGGCCTGCTACACTAGCCGCCTTGCGCAATCGCAATCATAGTCTGACCGATAAAGTCGTGAATCAGAATCTTTGCAAGGGCGAGTCGCATGTCGAAGAATCACATTCCAAACACGAGTCCATTCAATGTCGTGCTTCTATTCGCATATCATATATGAGTGTTGTCCTGGACGTCAAGGTGAGCTATGTTTCCGACTCTGTATTACCTGTCGAGAGCAGACATCAGTCTACTCCAGCTAACAGACCTTCGGCACAAACGTCAGTATGATGTCAGGAGCCAGACAAGACACGGGTTCCATGAACTTCTTGGTTGTAGCAGTCCATGTCTGTCTTCTTAATCAATGTATCTAAAACAGTGAGTGACCTTACCTGCAGCAAGCAACTTTGAGTGTGAATCACGACTTTTTGACCGAGACGACTCGAAGTGACTCGACGTCGCTGCCCATGATCAGGTGTAGGAAGAGGGGTTATAGTACTCACATAACACAAGTAGCTTCAGAAAAGTATGTGGAAGTGCTCTGAAGATGGACATTGTAGTCTAGTGTGATTCTGGGTAAGGGGTCAACATGATGGTGGACTTATGCCAGCGAAGAAGAGAAAGGTTCAGAATGTGTGGAATGTCTTGTTTTATTATAAGCCTATTAAGCTTTTACCACCCTGCGAGTATCACTCCTTTTTCATCTCCGGATCCATCATCAGGCCCAGAGTCCCATGTTCGTCCTGGCCTGGACATTGTCAAGATCTATTTATGTATATTCCGCACAGCCAGCTTGATCCAATGCACCCTTATCGCACAGCCCAGTTTGAAAAATGCATATCAGTTATCATGACGAGCACAACTTGAACACGCAATATTATACCTCCAGTGCTGCAATTTGACAGATCTTTTGACATATCGATCCATCGCGAGGTGTATGCATATGAGTAACGGAATGCAATGCCTCCAGATAAAATGACACGGGAGAATTGCTGGCGTTCGTCCCACCCACGGTGTGAACGCAACAGGAGGCCACAAAACGATAGAATATTCGTGCAAAGGCTGACGAGACTAACATAGGAATCTGTTGGAAATGAAAGGGATCTGTCGGAGAGTCAAGTGTATACCATGGGACGCTGTAGGGGCAACGACAAACGCTCATTGGAACCGATGTGAAGACAGCTGGGACTACCAGTAGAAACTCAATTACCCAATACCAGAATGACAATGGATTAGAAAAACAGGGTGGCATGCTTGTCCGTGGCTATCATAGATACGGTGCTCAGAGAAGCCTGTCGGAAGCGGTTTTCGGAGGCGGCGGTGATATGTCTGGCCGGGGTGGCCAGCTTCCTGTACAGAGCGCCGCCAGCAGACTGGACCCTATCCTAATATCCTCGTGTATTAACATGTTCAAGTTCCTGAACACGCCACCATAACGAAATCAGTTGATATCGCCCTATTAGCAAATCAGCGAACGCACGTTTGTAATGTCCGAAGAACGGTCTGAATTGTCGTTTTCATTGTATTCCCAGGACACATCAAAGGCGCCCAATGTGTCTCTGAGCCTCTCGTGTTATTGATCAGTATACGATATATTTATCTGATGATGCATTATGATTGCTCAAATTTGCACCAAGATGATCAAGTCACAGGGCCAATTTAGTCTGTTCATCGCTCCACTACACATGGTCATTGTTGTGTACTCGAAGCTAGGACACGGGATCGTCAGAGGCGACATTGTGAGAGGGTCAATGACTCAACTCAAAAAGACATTGTGTGATGATCAGAGATAGATGTCAGGTGGGATCTATATTTTATTCCAATTGGATCTTGTGCCAAACCGTTCCGCTGTATGAGTCATATGACTGTCCCAGTTCATAAGCATGCGGCTTGTGACCAACATAGAGAAAGGTATAGTCATTTTCCATGGGCAAAATGATGAAATCTGGCGTGGGGTACTTCACGATATGTTTTGTTCAATCAATGTTCTGCACGAAGCAACATGTCTCACTACTATGGGAATCAGCAAAGACTTTGTTGAGTTTACATAGGTTAATACATACACGTAGACTTGGGGTAAGAATGAAAAAATTACCTGTTTACCATGGAATCTTCTTCGGAGATTGCTCTTCATAGTTCTCCATAGTGCCCACCCAGACCTCAGTCGCTTATCTGCCATGCACATAACTGGCCGATGGCTCTCGATCGCCGACCCGTTAGCAGACGAGTCCCCAATGCTGTTGCTCACAGATCCTGCAGGTAAAATTGGTGTATGGATAGATGCAGGTGATCTTTTGGTAATGTACATAATTCCAATTTCGATCACCTGTATGCGTAGTTCTCGTCAGGCTCCATGGTAAGTTACATGCAAGATCGCCACCCACGAAGTATATTGACAAGTTCATGTTTGATTTGTTTGATTTGGTTGATCTTTCAGATCTAATTGAAGGTCCAGCGGGTCTGTATCACCACAACCAGGTCAGCCCAATGGTCAGACTCTTGTGAGAAAAAAGAAAAAAGAGTCCCTACAAGAGGACAGTGTGGAAGTTTTGCTTCAAAGCAAGGCTAATCGTGTGTGTGCTAACCCTTTTGACATCGTGCCATCGGCCTGAGACAAAGTCGATAATTATAGGTGAGACTCAGATGAACTTGTGCACCAATCTACACAGCACAAGTTCCACCTTGTGCTGGCGTTCTCCGGGTTCAAGAAGTGTGCCCAGGACGATGGGCTACAAATCCATTCTTTTTGACCAGACACAGATGAAGACTTCTATGATGTCGAGTGGATCTGATTTTGATAGAGGATATACTAGGAGAAGGGTCGGAAGGGTGATCTGGCTCCAATGCCTTTGAAACAGTGTCGGGGTACAGGAGAAAACTGGTAACGTGTAATTGCTTACTCCAGGATCAAAGGTCGATGGTTACTCTGAAAGAGTATGGTGAAGGTAGATGAAAGTCATATGGCCATTGCACAGGCCAAATACTTCTTGAAAGGGAAGAATCTTGCAACTGAGGATTGAAGAGATAGCGAAAAAGAGGCTTGGCAGGAGAGGGGCAGCGACATCCAAAAGAGGTAAGAGAAGTTACCACCCGGAAATATCCGTCAGCCAATGGGGCGGTGCATGCTAAATGGAACAGTCAAGCTTCAGACTTGACGCAGAAAGAGTATAAAGGTGTGCAGAAACAGCAATGTTTTCCACTGATCTCAGGTGCACTTTATTCTCCACGGAACGATCCACTATTTTAATCCACCGATTGTCGCACATCCCTTGTCTTCTCGATGTCAATGTCATCTAGTACCGGGGTACCTTCCGGTGAGGACTTCGGATGTGTGCTGCCTCACATAGTTGATGCAGCATGTTCTAACTACCAACCAAGTCCTTCAGAACCATGTCTACGATCATTATTTGAACCGATTGGCGGTTCCCACAGCAAGGTGCGTGCTGCATCTGTCCATAATGCATCCGGGTCCTAAACGTTACATGATCATGGATAGCGAAGAACTTCAGGTATATTATCCACTACGAGACCCGGAGCACGTTTTGGTGTTTGACGCCCATCATGACTCCTGCCAAATTCACCAACTGGCACAGTACGAGTAAGACATTCATTAAGTTTTCCCCCCCTTTCTAACAAACTTTCAGTCATAGGTGCGTTGTATGAAATGGAACGAATCATCCACGGCTCAATTCTGTTTATAGCATACAAAAACACCACGCCACTATACCGCTGGCCCCATTTGATGTGTACCAAGTTGACGATCAAGTACCTATCCCATCCTTGCTTCCCATACTGAATACGAGCCATGGGAACTCTGTGACATCGATGGCCTATTCCGTTCACGACATAGACTGGAATGTTACTCGCCAGGACACTCGTGATCAAATCGACCACGAGAGCAGCACTGATTTGCATCCCTCTCTCCAACAATCGACTATTTATCCATCAACTCCATGCTCTTCAAACTCACACTCACCGCCTTGGAACAATGATTACATCACGGAACTAATTGTTCCACGTAATTCCCCTTCGTATGAACCATTCACTCCAATGGGTCTGCACGCGACGTCGAATGCGTTCCAAGAAAC
>JBBPTK010000028.1:35131-53720 GCA_038094135.1 Spongiforma cf. squarepantsii | reverse complement strand
TGTGCCAGACTTCGAGCTTCACTTGTCGTCTGGTGCAGTAGTTTTTCATTGAAAGCAAGTTCTCGTGCAGGATGGATTGCACTGTCGAACTTGGCTCGGCCTTCGTTTAAGTGTGTTTTGGCTGCCCGGATCCGATTGAGGCTGCTGCTGAAGCTAGGAGGTTTCAGCGGCACGACAGGAACGGAAAACTCTGACTCGTCACAGCATGGTGGATCAGTTCTGGGTGTCAGCCTGGCCTGTCGAGTGTTCCACTGGTGATTCAATTCGTGAGCGTGATGTCATAAGTATCGCGACAGGTCAAATTTCGCTATTATATAGCTATGTATATATACATATGTACATGGCTACCATCTATGATATAAAGTACCGGAGCATGATCAAGTGTGGCCCCCTAAGATGACCCAGACGAGCCAAAAATGTGCATTTCTCTCTACCTGATACAAATTCCCCTAGGGACCTACAGTTCTAATGGGTTTATAAGGTCATATAAGAGACTGTCGAAAAAGTATGTTTTCAGTGATGAGTAGCTGAAGTGATTGTTTGCCCCTTGTATGGACCACGAATGAAAATATTGGCATCATGGGTCTCAGCATTTCATATGACGGCAGTATGAAATAATTATGTACATTGGGACTGGCTTGTTCCTTTTTAAAGCCTTACAAGGCCTTATCCTCACTGGTGGCACATTGCATTGAATTGCAGTCATTATGACCCTTATAAGGGGCTTATAAACCATTACCCAAAAAAGGTATTTCATGTGATGTACAATTACTTCCTAGTACGTCACCTGCCGCTTGTGATTCGATGTGACATTCTGTGACATTTGTGTGACTGACGAAGTTAATGCCTGACCAAGTACATAGTTGTAGGGCATAGTATTCACAGAAAATCTTTTATTTCAATTTGCCAGGATTCCCTGGTTTTACGCTGCAATAGTTACAGTCTTTTGATTGGCAACAAAACCCCGCTATGGCCTGCCGTTGAACAATTAAACTTCGGAAATTATGTAAGCAAGTCTGACAGGCTCTTGGACCAATGGACCAATAACACTTTGGACCACTCCTTCTTCCACTAGCCTTAGTGCGCTCCCAGCCGTAATGGATCCCTCAGCTCAAATAGATCACGCTGCTCTCCTCACAACCGTGCGTGTCATTTACGCATTAGAACTATTCCCTCGTCTCGTCGGTTCCAAGCAAAGATGCGTGGAGTGGATGAGCCTCAATCTGAACAAGGAACTGGTAAGTGAAGAGTCACCGTTCCAGTGTCCTTGAAAGCCGACTTACGTTGTATATTATATTATAGTCCGCACTTTCCCTGCCTACAAAGTTCTCGCCACACCCCAGGATCCTGGGAAGCTTAACCCGTGTGCTGGGGAACTACTATCTTTCCGGTATGAGGATGGAGTCGCTGAATCTTCACGAGGTATGCCCCGATGATCCGCACGTCTCTGGTGAAGAGTATGTGGATGTATCGCACAAGGCTCTCCCTAAGCTGGAGGGCTCTGATTTCTGGTGGAATAGTCTCCCACCGTCAGGTGAGGAGTCGTTCTTTTGTTACATGTATAGATTGATTTTGAACGAATGCTTAGTACAATTAAGCTCACCTTCTCCACCAAGAACAAGTCCTTCGGTCTCGGTGGAAGACTCATCGCAAGGGAGTAGTCAACGAAGGCGCACAGTCAGGCTGAAGCTCCCGGAAGATCCTTGGTTGGCCAGACGTTCACCTACACCACCATCACCACTTTCTTCACCACCATTGTTCCCGCCTTCACCATCGCTATCACCACCGCGACCATCCGTTTCTGGAAATGCCATTCTTGTGGGGGGAGCCGGTGGTGATAATTCACCTAATCAGGCTGTTCCGCGTTTACTAATATTTTTGACAGTCATCGATCCCGAAAGAACGGACGTTCCTCAAAACGAGAAAAAGACGAAATCCTGCCGACTTAAACACGGCCGTATCGACATCCGTTCTCCAGATGAGAAAACCATTGAGACGGATGGGGAGGCCACACCTCTGCGAAAGAAAAGGAGAAAAACTGCTCGCATGATTGACCATACAGACGACTCAGACGACTCGGAGGAGGCAGATGCTTCAAATGCCGCTCACATGAACCCGCACGCTCAACCGAAAAGTACAGAAAATGAGGAACCTCTCCAAGTGAGCCACTGAGTTCATAAAATGCTCATGCTAATCGTAATTCACCGTAGGACTGTGACCCCTGCCGATCCCGTGGATCTGAATGTGTGTGGCCCGGAGGCTCAGGCTCTAGGAAAGCTTGTTTTTCCTGTATCTCACAGAAAAAACGCTGCTATATTGACGGTGAGTTCCCCGTTCCTTTCTTTCTTTTTTTTTTCAGCCATTTGACGCAAAATTTTGAGGCGTGTTCGCAATCCGGCGCCCACGTGGAAAAGCTGCTGCTTTCCAGTCGTTCTTACCGCAGTTTTCGAATCAGCTGAGTCAAATCCTCGTAGAATTGAAGGAGTTGAGGGAGCGAATGTCGACAATGGAGAAAAAAATATCTGCTCGAATAAAATAAAGATATTATCCTACTTATGGCAGAGTGGAGGATTCCGATTTGCTTTCCTCGTCTTCTGACCAGCTTGAGCTCAAAAAGCTCAATTCTCCGTAGCAGATACAACGTCTAGAATGCAGTATTTGTCTCTGCCACATCAGGCGTGATCTCATTCGTCGGTGCCGCATCTGACTTCGAATATGAGGCCAGCTTTCATTATGTGCATGTGGCAGATAGAACAATGAAAGAGTTCCTTTGGGAATAGAAGGGAGACTCCTTCAATGTACAATAGCTTATACTACAGAGTTTAAATTGGATCTTCATAGGGCCATGGGACAGTGAACAATCTTAGTCATTAAGCTTCACGTGCAGATATCTGAACTTCTGAAGAAGTTGGATGACCTTCTGGTCGTCCCTCGTCCCTTTTCGTACGCGCAAACGGAGGCTGTTCAGTGAAATGGGGGGTAGCAGTGCCAACGACACCTCTTCCAACACCTTTGCATTCAAAAGCTGGATCCATAACATTGTACTCTCAGCCTGAATCACTTCTTCCATGCATCCTCAGGCTATCATCCACCGAGCCTTGACACTCTGATGTGATGTTGACTGACTAGTAGTTCCGTTCAGTAACTTGGTAACCGTATAACACGTTGGCCTCCAAAAAAAGAGGGAGCAGAGACACGAATGCAAAAAGGACACAGTGATGGATAACCAATCGAAAAGACTCAAATGAGAGCAACTGCAAGGGTCAGTTCATCAACCTCCTCCATCAACCTCTCCATCATCATCAAGGATCGAAGTAATCAACAACCTATCACCTTCCCACCGACTAACCAAGCTAAACCGCTCGATACCACCGTCCACGATCTTGACACGACATCGAGTCATGGTCAACTTGCATCGAGACATCGTACGGGTGGACAGAGCGTCTTTCAGTCGCTCCACGTGACCCCGGGCAACTTCCCATGTCGAAAATGAAATGTCATGCAGTTCCAACTCCTCTAACAGTGGTACAATCTCCCCTCCAGTGTGTTCGTCTTGCGCATGAGTGCGTGTGCATGGAATAGAGGAGAACAAGGTGGCAATCTTGTCAGGTATGTCACCTTCTATCTTGATGTACCGTACGTTCGAAAATCGTTCTAGGATCCTCCTCCATGCATCCAATGACCACAAGAGATTAATAAGTAAAAGGCCTTCGAGATGTGTTGAGGGTATGGACCGACACATATCGCGTATGACTTCGTCATCCGGATCCCCGTCGTCGGAAAGGAGTGTTATCAGCTTAACATGGACGGGAAAGTGAGAATCGGGTGCTCGGGGATTGTGGGAAATGTGTTCCGACACAGTGAAGACCGTCTCAGACAAATCTGAATCGGCGTCAATGGCTAATGAACGAATCGTCGGAACGGTGAGTTCCATATCGCCAAATCTTCGCGAGAGAAAAGCAAACAGCCAAGTGTAGTAACCATGGAAAGGCTCCTCAACGTCATCCCAATACTGGATCAGGGTGAGTCGTGCCTGCAGTGGGATATTGACAAAAGACAGAAATGCGACGATCGTTGACAGTGGAGCGGTGAGCGCAACGTAAGCAAGACAGGACAAGTTGACCCTTGGAGCATTGGCACAAGCCCCGCTATCGATAAAATCTGCAGCACGGTCAAGGGCACAGATAAGCTCCAGATAGACAAGGCATGGCATACGACCTAGAACGGTAGGCAACCCCTCCATGGGCAACCGAAATTCAGTAGAAACAAAGACAACAATGAGAGTTGTCAAACCGCTCAACGTGAATGAACTCCACGGAACCGAACAGTGCTTTAACTTCAACATACGAAGGGCTGGAGTATCTCCTTTGAACGGTACCAGGGGCGAGTTCTCCGGTTTTCTCCACTCCGATATCTCCAAGTTTTGCAGGCGAGGAGCAGGGGTAGATACAAATCGAGAGATGAAGGGATAATCGACGAGGTCTGCAATGGGCGGCCCGCTAAGACAAAGTTCTTCGATACGTTCGATATGATCCGCCATTTGCTTAAGAACAGCAATTCTGCTGTGAACAATGACTTTTAACGACGCCTGTTTCGATCTGGCCAATAGCTCTTTTCTCCAACGTCGCGACTCCCTGTAAATATTGTAACACCACAGACTAGGGCAATTCATCGCCGTATCCCTCCAATAACGACACACGTATGAGATATTGATCCATCCTGGCGCGGCGTGACGGATTCCATCAGGCTTCCAGGAGTAGAAGCAATAATAGTAGTCGCGAGCGCAAATGATGAATATGTCTGTGAGAATCTCGATTGGGAGGCGATGGATTGGGATGAGAGAATTTCTTTGGGTATAAAGGTTCAATAGCCCCATTTTTTGTTTGACGATCGCTTCGTCGATACGAGCAAGGTCTATGATTGCCGTAATCTGCTAGAAGGTGGTTAACGGAGTACGATTGACGACGAATGGAAGTGCGGACCTAAAAGCGTAATGCTTATTTGACTAGTATTTTCTCAAGACCTACGGGGTATAGGACGCGACACTATGACATAGTACCGTTCTTGGTTTCAGCTTGGCTGAAGAAAAGTGGCTGTGGGGGACAAAATGATTGGAAATGATTGTCCATAAAGGTAAATAGTGTAGCGTTTTCGAGCGTGCTCAATGTACCTGCCGAAATGATCGGCCATAAATCAAGTCTAATTCATCCCCGCCTTCGTTATGTGCATGTGGCAGATAGAATTCCTTTGGGAATGAAAGGGAGACTCCTCATTGGAACATGAACAATCTTAGTCATTAAGGCTTCATGTGCAGCAGTCCGGTTATGGAGCGGGAAGCATCTGAGACGAGTTAATCAAAGTTCATCGATCATCGATCATAACACTCACACCTGACGTGAGAGTCCTAGCATACTAGACCCTGATCATGATAGTACTACGTGGCGTACCGATTAACAGGTAATGACAAACGGACAACGTACAGATCGACCAGACTGTTGCTTATCTCGAAAAGGGATTTTTCACATGTCGATCAAACAGTTTGTCGCCGCAATAGCATTGGATGTGGTACAAACGGATAGCAAAACATAGTAGTGTACGGCGTGTCATGGATACATCATGAATGTGGATGTGGTTGATATAACCTGATGATGCAAATGCAAGAAAGAAGAAAGAGCCTAAAAGAGTGACGGTTGGAAAAAAGAATGAGCAAAAGAGCATAGGCGTACGGGTCAACCCCGTCCTTTTTTGCCGATCGCGCCAATGGGCTAGATCCTGCTGTTCAGTAAACTGTCGTAAAATTCCTCGATGCTTCCTGCCCGATCACCCCTTCTGTACCTTCTCCGCTATCGCCTACACCACTTCCACCTGCGGAGGAATCCTCCATGTTCCTCATGAACCTTTTCACGACCTGCAACCTCTGCCTCCAATTAGTGATGACTTCCACTTCCACTTCATCTCGCTCCGTCTTTGCGAACACATTGGCAAACCAGTCGCCCAGCAACGTGAGCTGCCTGACCAAAAGAGGAAGTTTCTCTGCGCTGATGAGCTTGAAACACCCGATTGGAGTGAAGTCTTTCATGCCCCTAGCTCGCTGGACCGTAACCTTGAAGTACTCGTTTTCAGCTTCGTGCAAAGGCATCGTCGTCCCCTTGCCCCCGCTAGAAGACGTCAACAGTGGGGAATGCAATGGGGAAAGCTTGGCATCCATCGCGGGTGCAGTCCCCGCACTCTTCGAGTTGGAAAACGCCGCTATCGCTCCCAACGAGTGAGGTTCAATGACGATGTTCAGAAATTGGAATTGCGTCGCGAGCGTATCGAATCTGTATGGCCTGCCTCCGTCGTTCCAGACAATCCTCACGTAGTCGTTGCCAATGTGCCTCTTCTTGTTCACGCAATATTCATCGTCGACTGCGTTGGGCATCATTGTCGCAGTGTGGAAGAGAACTTGGCCGATGTCGTCCCACCACGCATAAGCATACTCGCCATCTTCGTCGGCGCTGAGACCACCCGCATAGACATCGACTTGCCCGCGGAGATTGATGAGACGGCCAATGCCTTCGAGGAAACGGGTATAAGCAGGCGAGCCATACGTGTTTTGGAGGATCTCTAGTTCGTTGGTTTGACCAGGAGCGACATACATAATACCCACTTTATGCGTATCGATAACAGGCGTACGATCAAGGTTTCGGAAAAGGGCAGGAAGGGCTGACTCGTCGATGATTCGACGATGTGTCGGGGAATTGGGGTAAGAAGAGAGTTGGAGAGGCAGAAACGAAGGGTCTACCATGACCTGCTTTCGGCGTTGAGAAGGAGCAGTCTTACTCCAAACGTAGCCCGTGATGGGATCAGGAGCGGAGAGCGAAGGAGCCTCAATGGGAGACGAAACAGGGTCCTGGGTTTCCTGCCCACGAAAATGTCAGAACTAACTAAGATCAAAAGATGTGTTCCTTACGCTTTTCTCAGTGGGCAGCTCTTCTGTCTCGGAGGGATTAGGTCGCTCTGCCTTGGGCACCTCTTTTTCCATCAGTAAACCAGCGGGCAAGGATACCATGTCAGGGTCAACCTCTCCAGGGCCAACAAGTGGTACGTTTTCCAACTTGCAGAGGAATTTAGTGAACCCAGACGGACGTCTCGAAGTGACTTCGATCCACCCCAACCTTTGTAATGCACGGATGGTAACGATCGCATTACCCATCAACCATGATTTCTCGCAGATCGTAGGCTCTGACGAAGTGTGGTCCGTGGTGGGGTTCATGACAATCTCGCTGAGTACCGAGCTTGCAGGCCTAGGGTCCGCGCTGGCGTACGTGTATCGGGCCAGCCAGTCAAAGCACACCTCCGTCGGTTCGTCCACCTCGGATCTTTCCTCATTGGCCAGCAAGAGTTGCCTAGTAATGTATGGAATGTGTCGCGGCCGATCGGGAAGCCTTACGGCCAAAAACCAAACGTAGACCACATAGAACGAGATCATTCGTACATACTGCGACATTGCCCATGAAATTACAGGTGTTGTCCCAGGACGATTATGGTGTTGAAGATATTGCAAGGCAACGCCGAATACCATTTTGAAGTCATCTTCGCGTAGGTTCGCATGCAGCTCAGGAATGGAGCCAATGATGGAGAGGAAGCTGAGAATGTGGACAGCCATATCGGGATTGGACATGATTTGCGAGAGCTTCTCAAGGAGAGGGGGGAGACTGCGCTTGACAGAGGATGTCAATTCGAAGGCTGAGAGCGTGAGCGCATGCAGACAACAAATGATAGTCGACGACTGCCCATTCAATCCTTCCCTGAGCACGTCCACGAGGGCATGCCTGAGCGGGAGCTCAAAGCAACGACGATAACTTATTAAGACCGACAGCGTGTGGTATGCAAGGCCTTGTGCATCTCGAGCTTTGAGACCCGTAGGCCAACGTTCGATAGAGGACCCCAAGTCCCCCACAGTGACACCGGAGCAGATCACCGTCAGCAATCTAGCGATGACCGCCCGACATTTCGGCCCACAGAGAAAATGCTTGTTCGACAGTTGCACGGGAAGGTGACATAATACGTAGGAGAGAATATCCCAGTTTCTCTCCTTTTCGAGGACCCCAAGAACACCCGAGAAGTAAGCATCGATCGGGAGGACACGAGAGGATTCTTGCACTGGGTCGTAAGACACAATTCCCTCACTAGGCGTGTCTGAATCGATCGCGGTAAATGGAAGCGTTTCTGGTACCGACCAAAGGTTATCTTTCCATTTGACGCTGATTGTGGCAGATTGTGGAGGAGAAACGGGTAGTGGGGCTCTTGAACGGCTTCTGCTCGACGTCGAATGCGAGGGTCTGACGACTCGTCCGCGTGAAGACCTCCGGCCATCACGTTCCTGCACTCCTTTTGAGCGACGAGAAAGAGGATCCTCTTGCGAGGCATCAAACGATGGAACACGTTCTTCTTGATGCAGGGATTCCGGCCCCCGTCCAATCAAAGAAGCAAGGTTGGTAGAAAGTCCATCCGAGTCGTAGTGAGCTTCCGCAAAATAGATACGATGATCGCGATCAGCTCGCAGACGCATCAAGAATTGCAAAGCCAGAATCCGTGCTCGTGGGCATTTTGCCTCGGCTACCAGCTGTACAATGATTAAGAAGACGGAAATGGCTAAGTTGACATTTTCCTGTGTCAAGGAATAGGGTGTGAAGGTGAGTTGGCTAAATATTGAAACTAATGAGAGCACTGAGAGAGAGGCTCGAGTGAATGTCGGCTCCGGAGGTGGCGAAGAAATGAGGGGTGGTGGTGGATTATCGGGTTGCTCTTGTGAATGTTGCGATTGAGAACGCGACCCTGCAAGCGTCGACAACAAGGACATGACAGATGGCAGGCCTGAATCCCGAATCGAGATATTGCGATACTCCGACTGTCGGCGAGAGAGGATAGGCGACGCAACATTTGGGGTACCCGTACCCCCGGTGAAAGCCACGAAAGGACTGGGACATGGCACTTCGGAAGTGTTTATAGAAGCGGTGTCATCGTCATCTTCTACGACACTATCCAAGGCAACTTTTTGGAGTAGTTCGATCATTTCCCTAGTGGATGTGTACGGAGAGGGACTGGGCGAGCGATCGGGTGAATGTGTACGCCGGCTGACCGTACGTAACACAACCTCATCGGCAAGGATTCGACCCATCACAATATTCGCGGACGTATCCAAGCAGTCCCACGCTGCTTTCTGACAAAATTTGAATATGAGCTCGGCAAGATCCATCCTATAGCTGTGCATGTCCTTCAAAGAGTCATAAATCGACTCGAGCGCTTTCATGACCTCCAATCGAGTGAGAGGGCGCGTCGGACCAAAGACGGTAGCATTTGACAGGATACTTTCCCAGTTGCGCAACCAATCGGGCGAGGCAGGGGACAAGTCATGTTGCTCAAACATGACTCCAGGGAGTTTAGCAGTGTCCGTATCAGTCAGGTGGTCAGTGATGGATAGAAGAGTGGTAGACAGCGAAGGATTCATATATGTAGAATGATCGCGTGCCAAGAGGGAAGTCAGCGTTCGCAGGAACGGAGTGGGCGCATCACTGGGTTGCGATAAAGGAATGATCATGGGCATATCATTTGAATTTCTGTGGGTCCCAAGGTCAGCATGTCCATAAACAGACGACGAGAACACGCACTTGAGGGGACGGACAAAAGATACCAAGTGACGAAGGGTCTCACCAGCTATGCTGGCTTCCTCTTCGTCCATCTCGACCCCGTCTTCCCTGTCATCAAACTCTTGAAATATATCCTTCAAGGTACTTGCGGCTTCCTCCAGAATACGATCCCTGTCGATGCGGACAGTGTCGTCGCATCCCGCAGCAGCCCACTTTGCCCAAGCTTCGACCGACTTGCACAGCATACGTCCCAGTTTCAACAGGTCCCAGCCTGACAAATCATCTTTTGACCAGGCGCGCTCCATCAAATCCTTTTCGAGGTCCATGTGACTGGGTGCCCCGGATGATGTATAAGCGTGGGTGCTCAATCTCGTAATATACGCCCTGGCCATTTTACTACACAGTACCTGTCGGATGTCGAAACGCAAGGTCCGATGGGCTCCAAAAGACGTCGAGAGACTATGCGAGTCTAGTGTTTGATCGGTGGGGGATAAATGACGTTTGAGTATCATCATACACGATGCACCATACGGTCCCGAAAATAGGGAATGTAGCATTTTTTGTATGCGTTCCTCCAGACCCACGGGACCGCGGGGTCGACTGTTCATGACTGACAGCCGAGGTAACGGGGAAGCAAAGAACGTTTGTGCCCGAAATAGAAGAGGCAGAATGAGCGCAAGTATTTTGGGAGCAAGAGATTTCAACTGGGAGTGCAGATGATCAAGATAAATGGTGGTCATCAGCTCTGCGGGATGCCTGGAAGGGTGAATAGCAGAAACAGGAAGGGAACGAATGGACACGGATGAGGAATGCCTCTTGTGTCCATTTGACGCTGCCTTGGCTGCAGAAGACTGCTCGGCCAACCCAGCTGATAAAATGACTGGGAAAGTGTCTGAAATGGGAAAGTTGAGAGGGATATCGAGAGTTTTGGATACCAAGGATGCATAGAACTGGAGGATGCTGGCGAGATCTCCCTCTGAGATGCGTGCGACGGTTTCAGGGTGTTCGAGGATGGCAGATACAAAGGCGGCAAGAGACTCGACGCTTCGTTCACGATCAGCACGGTCAAAGGAATCACAGCAGAGGTACGCGTCGAAGGCGCCCTCCATCCAGCTTTTGAGGAGACTAAGCAGAGGAATCTCGATGCCAAAGGCCTCACATCCTCCCTTGGTAAGCGCGCGAAGAGCACGCAGACGGGAGTCGCCGACTTCTACAGACCATGAGGTGTGCAACAAGAGCGAACAGTGAGCGAGACGATCTGAGGTGGCGACCTTGCCGTCGTATCTGTCCCAATGGCAGGCCATGATCTCATAGCCTGCACATTGTAGTTGCGGCGGAGAATCGACACCGCAAAGGGAACCCAGGAGAGGATTGAGGACGGCAGGCTTTGGGAGGGGGGATTGGGTGGTGATGGCAGAGGCCAAGGCACGGGCGTGGGCGAGGCTCGGAACAGCAGGTGGGGACAGGGCCTCTACGAGGGCATCGAAAGGGAGTGGGTGGGGTTGAGGCTGAGGTGAAGGGGTGGAGACGGTGTCCAGCCTGGGCCTACGCCACCCGGCGGTGAAAGAAGAGAAGGTGGTGGTGTTGGATCTCTGTCTGTGTCTTGGGCTAACATCTGCGTCTGGCTGGGGACGGGCCATGTAACTGGGAAGGTCTGTGGTGACGGCGTCGGCGACGTTGACGATGAGCAAAGGTCGTTGTTGTTCGAGAAACTCACCAGGACGTGTGCGACGTACACGACGTCGATGCAGAGGGACTTTTTCGTCGTCAATGTCGTGCGGGGAGAGGTCGAATGAGCTGCAAGCTCGCAACGAATTAACCCCAAAGTCTAAACTTTACGTTGCCAATTTATCTTCTCCACATGGACCCCGGACACCACCTAATCACATTCTACCCTACGAGCCTACATACAGCTACTAAATGCTAGTCCTCAAACGAGCGTACTGCGACCTCTCTCGATGCAGATCTACAAGCGATCGAGCATGAATACGGACTCAGGAGGGGTCGTCTGCAAAGATGATGCGCGCCCAACGTTAATAAGTAACAACCATTTTGGGGAGAAAAAACCCACCGAACTACTCCTGCCGTGAATTGGGGCTCAAGAAGTTCCGTCCCGTCCTTGCCCTTGTCAATGCGAAAAACTGCAAGTATGCCTACTATTCCCATCCACAGCACTGGATCCGCGACCCACTTCCCTGGGCAGTGTCTTCGTCCAAACCCAAAAGCCACGCGCGACGTGAGTGGATCACCGTCGATGATGGTTCCATCCTCACTGAGGTGCCGCTCAGGGTTGAATACATGTGGGTCTGGATACTCGCTCTCCTCATGATGGATCTCCCTATTACAGAAGCACAGGTTCGTCAAAGAGGCCGAAATTTCCATGACCACCACTAACCAGAGATTTGGCAGGACCATCGTGCCTGCCATGCGTCAAAAATGCGACATCATCCACCAAAACCATGTACCTCACCTTTAGGAATGAAATATCCCTCAAATACGTCATCGCAACAAGTCATGTGGGGCAACGCTACACGTGTTAAGACGTCAGCTCCCCAGCAGCAATATTCGTGGGGTCAACGACGAACCTAATGGTACCACACTGTGCCACCGCATTGTTTCTCGCAAAACGGCCTCAACATAAGGTAATGATTTCCGATGGCTGAAGTCCGGGAAAACGTTTTCAGCTAGCACCCAGTCAATCTCAGCTTGTGCCCGTTGTTGAGCCTCAGGGTAAAGCATCATCGCCATCAAGAATGCCATCAAGGTCGCAGCACTCTGCAATCGTGGAACTCAGCTGCTTCATGCAAAACCCTGGCAGTGTACGACTTACGGTATCATATCCTGCTGTAATCATGAAGCAAAGGATCTCAGATCAGTTGACCGGGTCCTAAACCGTACGTACCAATATACACAGTTGCAGCGCATTCCTTGATCCTCTTCTCTTGTAACGCAGATTCTTCCCTTCGGTCCACTTTGCCCAGCAAATCTGATACCATGGACTTTACAAACGAACCGGCTTCCTGGTCCAGGATGTGACTCGCTATTATCAAGACAACAGATGTGTCCTCACCATGCTCTTTCTCACGTATTCAAATGGGTCGTCCAACGATCTCAGTGATAGCTCCTGAGATCTCAACGCGTCCCTCTTGAACGTCGCACCAGGAAACCAAGGCGGGATATTAGCCACTATATGATCGGCCCTTCAGTTATCCTCCGTTCCACTGTGAGACGGGAGAGATACGGACAGAAAGGGAACGCAGTGAGTATCGCATTTCGCTCAGGAGGCAACCCATCGTTCAGTAACTTGACAAACTCTGCCAGCGACTTGACAAGCGGCGCATCCAACGAATCCGTCTCATATCCATAGGTGAAAGCCATGGTGATAGAGATGATGTATCTGGAAAAGAGTCCACTTCAATTACACCCCTCGCGATGGCACGACGGAGGCGTGACCACTCACAATCGAATATGATTCTCAAAGTCGTTTGGCGTGTCGAGGAGACTCTGGATCAACTTCATTGCCTTGGATCTGAAGAGATTCTGATACGATTCGATGGTTTCCAGTTTCATCGCTTGATGGAACATTCTCCGGTGAGTCCGCCATTCAGGACCATAGGGAAGAAACGCCGTCGCAAAGTCGATGCCGAACCTATCGGCGGTGACGGCAACGTTCACGTCAGCAGGTGGACAAAACGGAACAGACGCGCACAGACCTACAGTTTGCTGGTGCACGTAGTCGGGCGCCCGGAATACGTGGATGATCGTTGATCTAGCAATTGTTTCGCGACTCTGCTCGAGTTAATGATGACGACGTCCTGTCCGAGCAAACGGCAATATACGATGGGGCCTACCAAGATAGGAGCTCAGCGCAAGTGAATTGGCGTCGGTTCGTGAAGGTGGCGTACCATACTTCTTTTTCCATGTGCTGTATGTGAGCCATGGCTGTTTTGAATCGATATCAAGAACATTGCCGATGAAAGGGAGGGGTTTCGGACCCGGAGGAAGGGGGAGACCGTCTCTCGCTCGTGCGCGCAGTAAGGCGCGATGGCAATAACTCACGCAACCGAGAAAGATCAGAGTGAAGAGGAAAACATCAAGTGAAAAAATATACATCGTTACTGAGCTCATCGTTTACGACGGCCTCCCATTTATACGTCAGACCCGAGTCTAAGGCACTCGGTGAAACGGCCTGAGTTAACAACAACCCCTGTTCTAGCCTGATCTAAAAACTTAGCCGTGCACATTATAGCCACGCGGAAAAAAATTACGCGCTCAAATCGTCAGAAGTTCCAAGACGCACCACGTAAATGATAACCTTTGCAGGCCGCGATGATCCCGTCATAGACTTCGGAGCACAAAAAGTAAATTGGTTGGCCGTCGTTGTAGATTCTTTCGAAGACTCTTCGCCGCGGTGTCGCTTCAAGTCGTAGATTCGGGGTTTTTTCTAGATTACAAATTGCTTCCCGTTCTTCGATTACCTGAGTACCTTTCTGGCGACCGAAACAAGCATCGTATCTTCCATCTCAACGAATCTGTTAAAAATAAGAATAAAAATATTGAATTGAATTGAATTTAGACATTATAATATTGAGGCGGTGACACGTAGGGAAGAAGGGTTTCGTACTGAATTAGGGTGATCGTGATTAGGGTCCACTGCAAGAGGGTATAAGGAACGTTGGTCATTGAAAAATGGAAGTGGGGAGGATTCAAAAAACGTAAATTGTCCCGAGAGCGAAGAAATCAAGCTCTGATGCAAAGAAAAAAAATCGAGTCAATGAAAAGTGCCACAGTTGCGTGCTTCGTTGGCTGCGGCGGCGTTCATCGGGTGCCGGCCGCAATTACAGAGTGTCGCTTTGGATTATTATTTTGTCGACCTTTGGACAGTGGCGATGGCGATTGGGAACCACCACTCCCTTGGTGCTGCGCAGATCGAATACGATGGACACCGCAATCCCGAGGAGCTACCTCTCCACACTTGACATGCGCTCTACAGATGGAAGGAACGGTAAAAGGTACCAACCGCGTTATAAGATATGTATCTCTTCTGAGCGCACCGAATCCACTCACCGAAGTCCGCAGTCGTCACACTCCAGAACAGGCTTCCACCCAATTCGCTTTGCACAAATATCGCACTTCTGCACCAGAAGGCCACTAGAGAAGAAAAGTTCAAGAGGATTCCATCCTCCATCCAGATGTCTCGCAGGCGAATTTGACCCAGAACGCTTTGTGCCCGGTCTGATCAATGTAAATCTGTGTAACATAGGGGATAAGACAGAAGAGTGTCCCTTCGTTGCTCTGGTAGTGGACGGGACAGAAGATTGAGCCGTGCGGTACGTTTGTATAGAAATGATGGAATCCAAGTTGGTGTGCATGGGGCTGTCATCAGTGGAAGACGTTGCACCCGGAGTGATGGGGTCCGACGTAGCATTGGGATCTGGACAGGGCCGGATCGTGAGAACTGAAGATAGGGATGGTAGAACGGTTTCAGTGGCGTTGTCCGCATGTCCGCGAACAACGGTTGTACTGTAGTTCGTGAAGGTGCTTGAGGTGGTATTGAGGAGGGGAGAAGTACTGTTTGCGCTATTTCCTGCGAGGAATGCATCAATCATTGCGTGTTTTCGCAGCACAGGCTGGATCGCCTACCATTGGTGGCCCCAGCATTACTCCAATTACTGTTGAGATGCATGCTAATATTAAGAACTTCTACAGCGCTCACGAGCTCCTCCGAGTCACTGTCTTCTTCTCCGCTGGACAGAGCTGCCATCATGTTGTCTGCCGCTGATTGCGTCGAGTGTCTAACTTCCTTCCCGATTCCAACCCCAAAGCTGGGAATACGAGGAGCTGTAGGCCGCTTCCCACCTGCCATGAACTTGACACTACCCAGATGGAGATCCTCGGTCTCGGGACGGGCCAGGACCTCTGCCTCGATATCTTGTAGACGTTCAAGGATATGGCGTGTCGTGGGACGCGCAGCCGGATCTTCGGCCAGGCAATCCAGACAGAGAGTCAAGAAAGTAGGTGGACATCCCTGATTTGCTAGTTTATGTACTTCTTCTGCATCAATGCCAAAAGTTGGACCGGTGCGTTTGAAATGACGATCATCAGCGAGTCGTCGCGATGCGATTTCACAGAAAATGATGCCAAGGGAAAAGATATCCGTTGGAAGATTGAATTCGTGACCTAGCAGAATTTCAGGAGACATATACGAATCTGTGCCGCAGAAGGTGAGTCTCTTGCTTTCTTCCTCGTTTCGAGCGGCGATGCGAGCGAAACCAAAGTCAGTGATCTTGAGGCGGCCATTAGATGTGACAAGAAGGTTTTCTCCCTTCAAATCGCGGTGTATGCATTTACGTGCGTGGAGATAAGCCAAGGCGCGGGCAATATCCGTCGCAAATGACATGCGAAGTCGCCAAGGGAAAGGCTTATTCTTGTCAAAGATGTACTGTCGAAGGTTGCCTGAGTTGAATGTCAGCATATATTCTAAGAATAGAGCATGGATTTAACCGTTTTCGATGTACTCTGAAATAATGAAGATTCGCCCATCGGGTGGTGGAGCCCGGGAAAGCCCAAGGTATAAAACGACGTTGGGATGACGGGCTTCCCTGGCGCATATATGAGTGTTATGCATGACCAAAGTGATGGGAAGGCTACTTCATGAGCCGCCATTCACGCTCGAAATACTTGGCAACATCGTAGCTAGTTGAGGGAAGTACCTCCTTGATTGCCACGTCGATTCCGAGGTAGGTACCTTGTGGCATCCATGAGCATCAGGTGGAGGAATGTCGAAGGGACAGACCTTTGTACACGTTACCAAAGGAACCAGAACCCAGTTTCTTCCACTCCCCCCTGATATCCTGGTCGGAGGGTATGTTCGAGGCAGACGACGGAAAGGCGCACAAGAAAGGACATACCTCGAAAGGAATGACATCGAATGCGTCTGCCATTTCATGTAGTAAACGATATCGTAAACGAGCGAACGAGCGAGCTGCTGCAAGAGACAGCGGCGGGCCCTGGATCGCACCGGCAAGTCGAGCTCTCAACTTGGTCCGGCTCAGGCGAGATAGCACGTGATCAGTTGTAATCTAATCTAATCTACGAAAAGGTAAAACATTTTCTCATCTCAGGGTCGCGAACGATATGTTAGTATCATATTCCTCGATGGTTTTTTCTCACTTTCAATTCAGTTGGGCTGTCGAGCCAGAAAATATAACAAATGTCCGCTCAAACAAGGATATGGACCCTGTTCCTTCCCACCTGAGAACGTGGACGTGAGCACCACTGTTCGGTTCTATGCTCTTTTCGAGTTTGCTCACCCAACAGGCTAGCTCTTGGAGCTACGTGCGTCGATTCCTAACCGAATGTTCCTACCTCCCATCATCACTACGCTCAGATCACCTATTGGCTCTCTGATGCGGTTTCTATTCCCTCATGGGAACTTGCTGGCTCTATGCTCGCACTAGGTCTATCATGGTGCGCATTATTTCCTCAAACCACTGTAATTCAACCGATGAAAGCAAAAGGCGCCAGGCCCTCACATGCATTGCTGTCGGCTACCTCATCATATCCATTGTCATGGTGCTCAACGGAACTATCGGTGCTCGCCTCCATATCGCATTTCCCGTCTTGAACCGGTCTTCGTTTGGTTTCTGGTTTAGCTACTTCACCGTTTGTAGCCGTATCATCTTGGCCATGTTTTGGTTTGGTATTGTGGTAAGCCATCTCACATCTCTTTGCTGTAGCCAGTCCTTCAGTTAATGTTTTCCCAGTCCTATAATGGATCACAATGTGTATATCAGGTGGGAACTCAATTCGTCCTGCTTGCTGTCTTTTTGAACTCGGGGACCAAGATGATCAAGGCTATTTGGCCCTCGATTGCGAGAATGCCAAACCATCTCTCTCACAGTGCGAACATTACGAGTTCAGGCCTTTTGTGCTACTTCATCTATTGGTTGATTCAATTTCCTTGCGTGCTAATCTCACCACAACATTTGAGGTGGCTATTCTTTGTCAAGAGTGTCATAGTTCCTGTGACATGGCTAGCTATGGTCATCTGGGCCTTCGTCCGAGTGCCGCCATCCGGACTTTTCACTGACCACGCAACTATTACCGGGGCACAGTTCACTTGGACTTGGCTGAGTGCATTGAACAGTACGCTTGGAATATATGCAACTCTATCTGTCAACATCCCCGATTTTACTGCGAGTCCCGTCCATCTCTTTACTGCATGTGACTCATTGATGTTTTAGCGTTATGCAAAAAACGAGAGAGCGTAGGCACCCCGCTCGATGTCATGCATTTGTATTCACTGGCCATCTTTCAGTCAATTCGTGCAGCCTTTTATTATACCTGCAGCTTTCGTGTTGTGCAGTTTCGCTGGTATCGCGGTTACCAGTGCTGGGATTCAGCTTTACGGGGAAGTACTCTGGGACCCCATGTCTCTTATTGACAAATGGGATAATCGTGCTGCTGCTTTCTTTGCTTCCCTGTCATTCTGCCTTGCAACGGTTGCGACGAACATCAGTGCCAATACATTTAGTGCCGGAAATGACATGACCGCATTGTTTCCGAAGGTGAGATTTACTAGGCCATTTGTCTCAAGTGTGCTGAAAAATCGCACAGTACATCAATATCAGACGTGGTCAAATCATATGCGCTCTTATCGGTGGCTGGGCTTTTGCTCCTTGGCAGATCTTGGCAAAGTATGTATGACTTTCAGCTTAAACAAAATCTGACTTGCACTTACCACGCTGTGCTTAGTGCGCAAGGGTTCTTGAACTTCATGAGTGGGTACACTATTTTCTTAGGACCGTTTGCAGGAATTATGGTCACGGATGTGCGCTTCTATCTAGGATTGATTTCCACTTCGTCTGATCATCCTCTTATAGTTCTGGCTAGTTCATAAGGGAAAAGTCGATGTTCCTGCCATGTACGATCCGCGTGGTAGATACCGTTACATC